>JANSTT010019955.1:0-48940 GCA_026745375.1 Platyura marginata | reverse complement strand
GGAATATATATATATATATATATATTTATATATAACGGACATAAATATGTTCTCCATATCGGAAGTAATTTGCTATACATTATTTTTGGAAACAAATCTCACATCTGTTCATTAACTGAAATAAATTCTTCTATAAGCCTAAGTAGATCTACATATATATACATACAAAAGTTTGTTTTTAAACAAAATCCACACCCATCATTAGAAATGACCTTGATATACCAAAAAAACAACAACCTATACACTAAATGGCTAATCTAATTCTGTATAGATATAGATATTCAAAATTTAGTATACAAATCTAAAATTACTATTCAACCGTGTCCACCTTATCGGTTCTTTTTATACAGACAGATGCTCTATACTCAGTAATCGTTAAGTTAACCTAGCCATCAGTCAGATTTTTTAAAATTTAATAAGTGAATTTTACAAAATAATGGATCTTACCGTAACCGTATCCTTATTGGCGTTTATTGTAGCCTGTGCTTATCTCTATATAAAAAGAATATTCACATATTGGCAACGTCGAGGTTTCCCATACATTCCACCCGAAATTCCATTCGGTAATTTCAATGGCGTCGGCAAAGATCATCAACTCGACACATTGATCCATAAATTCTATAAGAAATTAAAAGGAAACGGACCTGTTGCTGGCCTGTACATGTTTAACACACCAATAGCACTGGCATTGGACATTGATTTCATCAAAACGATACTGATCAAGGATTTTGAATATTTTCACGATCGTGGCATTTATTCCAATGAAACAGCGGATCCATTGTCGGCGCACATTTTTGCCATTAACGGCGATGCCTGGCAAAAGTTACGGAACAAATTTACGCCAACATTTACATCGGGCAAAATGAAATTTATGTTTCCAACCGTTATTAAAGTGGCCGAACAGTTTGAAATGTGTTTGCAGGAATTAGTTGGCGATCAGTTAACAAAAGACATTGGGGTAAATGAGTTAATGGCCCGATTTACGACAGACGTTATTGGTACGTGTGCCTTTGGTATAAAGTGTAACAGTTTGGCTGATCCCAATACAGAATTTCGTACGATGGGAATGAAAGTTTTCGGTGAACCAAGACATTCAATACCAGTTTGGCTACTAATTGGAGCCTTTCCAAATATATCAAAAAAATTACGAGTGAAAGTGCTTCGGGATGATGTTAGTGCATTTTTTGCCAGAATTGTTGACGAAACTGTCAAATATCGCGAAGAAAATAATGTCAAACGAAATGACTTTATGGATATATTGATCGATTTAAAGAAACAAGATGTCAATTCGTTGACATTAAATGAAATGGCGGCACAAGCCTTTGTGTTCTTTTTGGCCGGATCAGAAACATCTTCAAACACATTGTCGATGGCATTGTATGAGTTGGCACTGAATCCGGACGTTCAAGAGAAAGTTCGAGAAGAAATGTTGCAGGTTCTTAACGAGCATGAGGGACAATTTACATATGAATCAATGATGGAGATGCATTATTTGGATCAAGTGATAAATGGTGATTTGTCTCAATTGATTAACCATTAATTTTTAGTAATTAATTGGAAATCTTTTTTATTATTAGAAACCCTGCGAAAACATCCACCATTTGGAACACTAATACGTCAAGTAACAAAAGATTATTTAATTCCGGAAACAGGAAACACTTTATCGAAAGGAACAAACATACTTATTCCTGCTTATGGCATACAGCATGATGCCGAATTTTATCCCGATCCAGAACTGTTTCGACCCGAAAGATTTTCACCCGTTGAATTGGCAAACCGAAACAAAATTACATTTCTTCCATTTGGTGAAGGTCCCAGAAATTGTTTAGGACTTAGATTTGGTATGATGCAGGTTCGAATTGGGTTAGTCACTCTATTATTGAATTATGAGATTTCGAAGAGTTTACTAACAATGGATCCGATTGTTTATTCAATGACAAGCGCAATAATGGTGGCGGAGGGTGGAATTTGGTTACAGTTTAAGAAAATATAAAATAAAATTGGAATGGAATACGTCTGAACATAAATTTCCCTGTTGCCTGCATAACCTTGAGATATGTTCTTTCCTCTTACGCTGTTTTTTTAGTACTCAATGTAAATATTGTTTGTGCACGGAAATGATCATACACACTTAAATAAAAAAATTATTTTACTAAAATTGAGATTTTCTTCCTTATCTTCCAGTAAAGTTAAATTACTTATAATACATTTTTTACCCCTAAACGCCGGTCTGCAATTACCGTCTTCTGTGAATACTGGCTTGAGTGGTGACGGGAGCAACGAGCAACATGCTACAACCTAGACATGCCAATGCGGAGTAACGAACCAAAAACTTCTAAACCCTAAATCCACGGTGTAAAGCGATCCGTGATCCGTGCCTAAGGAATAGTATTGGCAGCCGGGAGTAATACTAGGCTGTCGTTTTATGGAGCCTCTCCGATACCAGGCCACCTCGAAGAGTAACTGTGCCTTACTACGTCATGCAGGGCCTGTTGAATTTTCTAGCTACTTATGGGACACCAGCGGGATATTACCGCAACCCAACTAGTAGATTAAATAGAGAACTCCCTCCGTGACGATCAAAGAGAAAAGCCCAGTACGAGCAGAGGTAGAATATCTCTCAGGCCAGTACCAAGACCAAAATCCGGGAAACGCCACCTTCATTAGCCCGGACCAGACCGGAAGAAAGAGGAATAGTACACAGTAGAAATTTCGAGAAAGGGGGAACAATAGACAATCATCTTGAATGTCAAATTTACCAACACTTAAGTCAATAATTAAAAGAACTATTGAGATTTGGGAAAAGAACTTAAATCAACAAGAATAAACCCTAGTACTCTTAAAATCATCGTGAATCATTTGTAATATTTGGTTTATACTGTCGCTAATTTTGACAATTTGACAATTCTTCATCTTTCAAGTTTTCGCAAAGATAAATAATGCCTTAGAGTATGTCATCTTGGAGTATTTTTAGAGCCTTTTTGTACACCTAGCCTAGGCCATCATAAGTTTCGTTTTAAGACTTGATTGAGATATTTTATTGGGATAAAGTAAATTTTTTTTTTTAATGAATTACAATTTTTCTAAATTAAGCCACATCCCTCCTTCTGGCGTCAGGATAAAATTACGTTTCACATAAGTTAGCGGCTCTTTCGTTTGCTTAGATATAGAAAATTTATAATTCATTAGTAACGTCACCAGGCCGACTTTAGTTTGCATCAAACCGAAACGCATTCCAATGCAATTTCGGGGCCCATTGCCGAACGATAGAAATGCCATACTGTTACGTTTGATCGATTGTGCTGACGCAAATCTATCTGGTTGAAATTGTTCCGGATTTGTATAGTAATCGGGATCATGTTGTATGGCATAGACTGGAATAATTATATTTAAACCTTTTTGCAACAATTTGTCGGTATCTGGAATGGGATAGTCTTTAGTAAGTTGACGGATAATAGTTCCAATGGGAGGATGAATTCGGAGTGTTTCTGTAAGGGAGGCATTTAGTTAGTTTATTTTATTTTTGTATCAATCTATTTTAATTTTTACCGTTTATGACTTGTTCGAGATACTCCATATTCATCATAGCTTCATATGAGAATTCTCCGTTGTACTTTTCAAGCGTAGCTTTTATTTCGCTACGTGTCTTCTCTTGTATCTCTGGATTTTTTGCCAATTCATATAACGCAAATGTCATGGTTGTCGATGATGTTTCGAATCCACCTATTAGGAATAAAAATGCCTGAGCACTTACTTCATTTAATGTTAAAGCGTCTTCATTCTCATCTTTTAATTCGATTAATGAATCCATAAAATCGTTCCGTTTGATATTATTTTGTTGGCGATATTTTATTGTTTCACTGACAATATTCCGGAAAAATCGACTAACATCATCTCGATGTAATTTAATTCCAAGTTTATTCGCCAGAACTCTGTTAGCCGATAGAAATAACACAATAAATGGTGGAAAACGTTGATTTTCCACCGCCTTTTTACCCATTTGTCTAAATTGTGCATTTGGATCGGCCAAACTATTGCAATCGATGCCGAACGCACATGTTCCAATAATATCCGTTGTAAATCTGGCCAGCAATTCTTTAACTTCCAATGTGTCGGTGTCGGCAACCAATTTCGCTAAACAAATTTCAAATTGTTTGGCCACATCCACCATCGTTGGAAACATAATTTTCATTTTTCCCGATGTAAATGTTGGCGACAATTTATTGCGTAAACGTCGCCATTTATCACCGTTCAGGGCGAGCATATGTGCCGACAGTGGATCGTCTTTTTCATTAAAATATAATCCACGATCGTGAAAATATTGAAAATCTTTAATCAACATTTGTTTAATAAGGTCCAGTTCTAAGGCCAACGCAAACGGTTTGTTGAAGAAATATACTCCACCAAGTGGGGAACCGTCGCCTTTTAATTGTTTGTACCATTTTTCGATCAGCAGATGGATTTGTGTATTGAACTCCAAATTGCCAAATGGAATTGTTGGCGATAAGTATGGAACACCTCTACGTTGCCAATATGAATATTTTCGACTGATATAAATATAAACAGACACGATAAACAAAGCGATTAATGTCGCTGTTGCTATAAAATCCATTTTCGAAAGCACTGAATTTAACTTTTTTATGTAGTGGAAAGAAGAAGCAAATTAATTTTCTTATGCCACAATGTAAGTATGTTTGTATTACTACTGATGACCATTTACTATTATAACCAAGAAATAGCCTTAAATAAATAAATCTAGCAATAACAATGATACAGCTGATTTTGTGTTGGTATACATCAAGGTTAGCTGATTGCGATTGCGCCTTTAATGTTTGTTTACAAACATTATGACGTCATACATTTTTTTTAACTAAATATAGAGAATGAACTTTTAGATTAAATTTTCTTTTTAATATTAATGGTTAAATAACAGATTATCATAATTAAATAAATAAATAATAGGAATACACAAAAAAAATGGTTTTTGCTAATTGCTAATATTTACACAATAAATTTGTGAAAAAGGTGGAGAGTTTTTTTTTTATAAATTACCTATACTCCATTTTGAAAGAAAAAAAATTAAGCAAATTTTTTTGGATTTTTGGAAAAATATTTGGCCGACCGGCGATTGCTAAGGTGGAGCGTTTCGATAGAAAATAGATTTAAAAACATCATGTCGGTTAAAGATTTTTAAAAAATCGAGAGATAGGAGTTTATACTCGAGATTACACCGGAAATTAAAACTGAGGCTTGTACGAATCCAACGATATAATGATGTTGGGTCTATTTCGTCGTTTAGTATTTATTTTGAATTTTTCAAAATTAAATTTCACTTTTTGAATTTGGAATTCAAGCCATGGAAGGCGCTCCATAGTAAATGTGGTGAGATACATGGAAAATTCTATACAAATCACTTGGAATCTTCACAAATCATTTAAAAACGTTGAGATTATTAATTTTTAGAACAAAATTATGGAATTCTGGAAAAAAAGAATTATTTGTTCAGATATTCCCTATTTTCCCTTACATATCCCTTAGATTTTCGGTAAAAGTTCCATAAATAAATCATATCTCTTAAACTACTGGACAAATGTTCGGAGAACTTTTTTGTTTCCAGTTAGCTGATTTGAATATCTATTAGAAAAAAAATATTTGGCCAACCGTTCATCGATATGGTGAGACATTGCCATTGAAAAGAGATTCAAGAACATTAAAACACTAAAAAATTTCTCAAAAATCACAGGATTATAATTTAACCTTGGGACTATATTGAAATTAACGCTGACGAATGTACAAATCCAACGATATGTATATATTGGGGTTTAACTCGACGTTTAATATTTATTATGAATTTTTCAAACTGAAACTTTATTTTTCTTTTGAAATTGTAGCCATTTTTTCATACTCTTGCAATGTTCCATAGTAAATATAGGAAAAATCACTGCATACTCAATATTTATTGTATAGAAAAATAGATACAGACAAAGACAAAATACTGTTTTGTAAATGGAATTTTTTTTTTTTAATGTTGACCTTCAATAAATTGGGATTGAGACCATCAATATATGTAGTCAGTGCCGCATTAACCTAAAGGCTTGGTAGGCTGTAGCCTACAGGCCTCTGCTATTTAGGGTCCCCGCGAAAATGGATCAATATAATAAGAATTTGATTTAATTTTGATTGAAAATGTCCTACTTAATCAATTTTTTTAAAAATTCTTTCAAAATATAAAAAAAAATTTTTAACACCATTGTCGTTCTCGTGAAATTTTAAGTCAAAATATGCATATCGGTCCGTCAGTCCATGATTAAGATTCCAGTTAAACGGCTGAAACTAAAAAAACTAAAATTTTGGCAGTTTATCAAGTAGAAGTAGACCCCTAGAGTAAGATATCTATTATTTTTGGAGTAAATCGGACAAGGACAAGGCGTATATAGCTCCACATAATAATATCGTCGTGTTATTCTGTACGAAGGGGAATATCGATGCATAAGCTCATAAATGGTTTAAGAGCACTTTTGGGTGAAATTGAGTTAACTGCATTTTGCAAGCCTTCAACATGTTACCTGCCTGGTGTGCAGTTTTTGTAAGGGAGTTATCAATAATTGTGGCTCAAGACGCTGTTCAGAGTGCGACCTTCCTATTTACGGACTACCACTTCGAAACGCATTTAACACATTTGTGAGTTTAACCATCGATATAATCTTCACAAGTCGATTCAAGCCGAAAATCTAAGAAAGGTCAACTAGATAATTTTCGATGGGGTCCATAGAATTCGCTAGCCTACAGGCCCCCACAAGGCTTAATGCGGCACTGTATGTATGTATGTATTAACTAAATATTAAAAAATCAATTCAAAAATCCCTTCAATAGGGACGAATGTAACATTTTGAATATAGAACATTTTAGTGTCAGATCTAACACTTACAATTTCATGTTAATAACATTTTTAATTAATTGTCTGACACAATCTTGAATTCCAGCGTCAATTTGAAATAAATTGGCATGGAAAAACGGATTTTTGGTGGTGTTCGTTCTATTAATTTATCGAATAAAATTAATTTTGGCACGCAACGCAAATATGGTTGACATTTATATCCATATCCGTACATATATAACGATGCCGACTATAATTACAAAAATGAAAAAAAAAAACAATAAAAATATTTTGATCATTTGTAACGAGTTTTCTTTTATTTCACAAATATTCGTTACGTCAGGTCAGTTATATTTCCAAATTGCAAAGAAAAACGAGAAATAGTCGAATCAAAATATTTGCTGATTTGACATCTTAATAATAAAATTAAAGATTTCTTTCTTCTAGTTATATATATATATATATATATATATAGAGGACTTTATGCATATTGTTTCATATAAATGCTTACTCATCAGGAAAATATTCATCGATTAATTAATTTGTTTGCTGTTCCAATTCTATTTGCAACTTGAAATATACACAAACAAAAATGTGTCTTTATCTTTTTAGAAATAAATTTTGCCTCAATATTGGCAGTTTGTTCAAATACCAACGCAAATCTCCATCAGATCTTCTGTGAAACTGTAGTGTTTTCTTCGGAAATTGAATAAAATTATGTATAATTAATATCGGGTCCTCTTTCCTACAACGACTGTGTTTACCATAATATAAATATTCAAGTATTTCCATCAACAACATCTACAAACCACCTCTATAGAGAGTTTCATATATATATATATATATATATCGTTGTGCTGACTCGTTGTACGTACTCCCGTCGACCAATTTCTAGTTTAAGCGAAAAAGTAATCCCCTGAAATTAAGGAAAACGATGTTTTTCCACTTCGAACAATTTCAATGGTAATTTAATAAACTTACAACAACTTGGTCTTTGGGAAAGTAAGGAATGTGTATTATTTGAATTAGTATTCAAACAGCCCGACTCTCTCCCATTTAGAATGTCTTCGGTAACAATTATGCAATTTAAACAGTGCCGTATAATAGAATAATAATCAAAAGTGTACCTACATTACATACATATGTATATAGAAAGTATTTTATTACACATACATACATACATCAAGTGTCTTATACTAGGATATATAGAATATTATCCTGAGGGAATGCATTTAAATTTTTTTTTTCATGTTGGAATTGCAATTACAAGACAAATGACAAAAATGACAAAGAATGGCCCAGCAAACAATTGTGTACCGTGTGGCTAATTTATTCTGGAGTGCATTTTTGTTTGTACTTTTCCGCAAACACACAGAGTGTTTCCCATTTTCCAAGCAATAATCGTATAGTATATGTAACAAGAGTATTGCAACTAGCAAAACAAAAAAAAAACAAAAAATCCACTGCCATCGTATTTCTTGTGACATTTACAGGTCTGGCTGTTTTTTTTTTTTGACCCGTGGTCAAGATTTCGGCCAGACGGCTTAAGGTGGTGAAATTTCAACTAAGGCAAGCTAACTCTATTATTTTTGGTCCAAAGTAGGTAGGGGAAGGAGAATGAAATATTAATGTACGTAATTTTTGGAGATCATACGTAACATCGAAAGCTTAAGCATCGAAGCTCCTTGCATCGAATATCCTTGTATCGAAAGTGCTTTACATCGATAGTGTTTTGTATTGACAGTCCTTAGCATCAAAGTCTCCTTGCGCCGAATATCCCCTAAATCGACTAAATTTTATTTAATTGTTGGATTATGTTAAAAATGGCGTCACAAAAAACTACTAAACTCAACCCAGCCAATTTTCTTTTATATTATTTTCATCATTGTTCTTTTTTCTTTTTTTTGTTGTTGGGTTACCCTGTATTATGATATCAAATATACCAGAAATCATTCGTGCAACGAATGAAATATTTTCGAAAAATTTATAGATGCAAATTATAGTGGCGGAAAATTTAATTAAAAAAAAAAATCCAATTTTTACGGTTTACGAGAAATTTATTCTAGTCATAAATTGATTTTATAATTGTAGAGCAATTGAGCATTGAGCAATATTGCTATTTCTTATAGAATTGAAACCTATACATATACATATGTGCATAAATTGTGTATTATAGAAATCCAAGAAGCTTGTTAATTAAAAACAATTTATTATGTCAGATATTTAGGTAATTATTATGATGAGGACATGATGTATCGGTATATGAGTAGGTATCAATTAATAACAAGTATTAATTTCATCAGTAGCGGTTTCAGGACATAGTCAAATAATTTTTAATTTTTCAGTACGGTAAGGTCAGGGGTATTTAATTTGTGCTCTGTTATTTTACAGAATATTATTCCACTTTGTATTTTAGCTGTAAACTTTTTTTTTTTAATCTGCAAACAAAAAATCATAATTAAAGAGTATAATAATTTTTTTTTTCATTTATCTTAAAATTAATACATTGTCAATACATACATACATACATAATTTTATAAATCTTAATTTCCCGCAAATTTTCTACGAAATATAAAACACGAACATTTCATTTAATCAAATTGAATACGTTTTATGTGTGCAGCTTATCCTAAAAGTGGTTAAATGGATTTTATTTGTTTGGTAATAATTTTTCAAATATGATGCCATTTTACGATTTTAGTGGAATTGATCGATTTTTTAAAAAAAATGTACGAACTGCTTTTTGATATAAAATAGATTTAGCAAAACCCTTTGGCTATATAAATAGATATACATTTCTATACGGACTTGTCGATTAGAAATAATTAAAGAATCATTTTTTTCCATTATCCCGATGATTATTGAGTATTTGTAATTTCACTTATATATAGGTGACCCCGATGTATGTTTATGGTCAAATTAAGCCAATAATTTTAAAATGATTTTTTAATCAAAAAATATTTATTTAACTGTAATCAAAAATTTTGAAAAAAAAATCAAAAACCAAAAAAAAAAAATTATAATATTTTCAAAAAAAAATTGTTATTTTGTTACATCTCCTAAAAAAGAGCATTTTTAAAGTCAAAATTTAAACCAAGTGTCAATCCAAGTTGAAACTAAATTGTAAGTGAATAATAGGACTTCAATTTAAAAAAAAATTATTAAAAAACGTACTTAGAAACCATAAAATTATTATGAAAAGAGCCAGCATATTAAAAAGAAAAATTCTAAACCAAGCGTCAATCGAAGTTGATCATAGTCTCAAATTAAAGGTAAATAATAGATTTTCAAAATAAAAAAAAAATATTTTTGTTTTTTAAAAATGCTTTTTTTTAAAAAAAAGTCAAATTTTTTTGAAAAAAAAACATTTTTTAAAATTTTTGTTTTTTTTTTAAATTGAGATTTAATTAACTTTATTTTAAGCGATAGATGAAAAGAATAGTAAAAAAAAACGTTTGGCCACAATAATTATTTAAAGAATCCATTTCACTCTAATTTACTGAAACTTTGACCTTAAATATCTTTTGAATTAAAGAAAAAAAAAATGGTTTTATGGAAAAATTTAAAAGTTTACCAAGTTTTTTAAAAATCATAAATCTTAAATTGAAATGACTTGTCAAAGTGATATAAAAATGGTCAAATTATTTACTAAAAAACACATAAACAAATAAATTAAAATATTTATAATTAATCTAATGTGAATAAAATAAAATTGTTACTATTTTAAACTTTTTGTCCTCAATATGTACGATGTATAACGTCCTTCTTGTTTTGGTAAAAAAATACAATACAATACAAACTTATAACAACCGAATTAATTAAAATATGAATGTTTCATAATAGAAATATAAACTATTCCTTAGGGGGCCCCCCTAAGCAGAGGCCCAATTTTTTTTTTTTTTTTTAATGCCTAACTATTAAAATGATTTTTTTAATTAATCAATGAATTATGTTCGATCGACTTGCTTTGTGTTACTTATTTCAGACGTATCAAATTGCATTAGAATTATAATGTAAGTGGCAGTAGCTCCAATTATCTGAAAATTAAATTATTATTAATTAAATCATAAAAATCATTAATTTTTTTAACTTTAAATTTCACGACCAACAATAATATGAATGGATTTTTGTAATTTATTCTGAAATTTCTAAATAACAATTGTCGCCCAATCCCATCTTTTTTGAATAATTTTTACGAGCAACTTAATTATTGAGCATAATCAAAATTTCCCATCAAGATGGTAACTAAGTATTATATGGATAAAAGAATAAAGTCTTTAAAAAACAATTCAATCAAAAGTTATTTTAATTGCAATTGTTTTTCCAAAGTTTTTTTGTTGTTTTTGTATTTAGAATTAAAAGCATATCATCTGGAATACGTTCATGACAATATCTTTTCGTAAATTATCTCAAATATACTTCAAAATTTCAAACTTGCAACACAGAACGATAGTCAAATTTGTTTTAAAGCAACTCTAACTTTAACTCTATGCTTTAGATAAATTAACACAGCTATATAACTATTTTATGTAATTAAATGTAAAATGCAAACTTTTGCCACAGAACGAAACTATTTTTGCTCTTTGCTAATTTGATGTAAGATTGTTTCGTACATATTTATACCCGTATAAAGATGATATGCAAATTATCAAACAAAATTACATGAATTCTGATGGAAAATTCAATGTAATTGAAGAGTCTTAAAAAAACACACACACTCCCTCCCCTCTCTCTACCCATAAGAAAAAGTAAAAGAAAATTCTAATTAAAATTTATGGTCTACCCTTTGATATTTGATATTCATTTCGCGTGGCAATATTACATAAACACGAATTTATATATAGTTCCAATTACTCGTTATAGTTTTTTTACACAAAAGATTTTTCCATGAATTTCCTTTTCGATTAAGACAACATTTATTATAAGCCTTACTGAATACAGTAGAGTCCAATCAAACGGAAATAATCCACAAGTAGCCACAGGCGTTCGATGCTGCAGTTGCTGGGAAAATAATCGAAGCTGCAACAGAAGAACAAAAAAAAAACAAAAAAAATTATCAATTTTTAAATGGAATAAATGCAAATCTTCAATTAGACACAATTGGGAGCACAGAGACTAAATCTTTTTTTTTTTTTTTTTTTTTAATTTTCATCGTCTTTTGTTGTGCATAAGAAACATATTTTCTTTTGTTTAAATTTGCATAAATAATTTTTTAAAAAAGAAAATTCTTAATTTTCCAACTTAGAAACAGAAGAAGATGAAAAAGGAAACTTAATTTGTGCAACGTACAGAATATTTTTTCTTTTTTATAGTACGTATACCTACGTATAAAGTCTAAAGATAGGTATTTTTATCATTTATTCAGTGGATTCTTTGTGCGTTCGTGTCTTAAGGAAAAGATTTTCAACAATTTATTATTCGCTAAATTTTTAATTTAAAGAGTCGACTGAAAATTATTGAAATGTGTTCTCGTGATCTTCACTTGTATGATGTTGTTGCTGTTCACAATTTGTAGAGAGATATTATAATTAGTAACGTGTTTTTTATATAAATATTTTTTTCATCCGTGTATCTAAAGAGACCAAATTTATTTTAATAGTTGAACATTTTGCCTAGTTAATTTTAAACCATAAAAACACTTATTTCCAAAGAAACGTTGTAAAAACCATAGTAGAACGTATAAATAACCTCTTTGCAACTCTATAAAAAATAGTTTTTATAACGTAGCAAGAATAACTTAAGTTTAAACACAGTTGTAGCAATGTTAGTGGGAAGTATTATTAACTTTATTAGAACTCTTTTTACTTTTTGCTATTTTTAACTAGAGTTGTACAACAGGTTGCATTACCGGTTTTTAAACTACAAATCGCTACTTGGGATCTTGTAGATATAGTACTATGTAAACAAAATTATTACAGTTGTAATGTAATGCTAGAGAACATCAATCTATTATGTAAATATAATGATAACTTTTGATGACAATAATGTATTATTTAAATTAACTAGAATTAGAAGCATATTGATGTTCAAATAATTGAACATCGACGGTGAAGAGATTTAGGAAATGTTGATAGTACAGAGAAATTTGAGCTTTTATCGCACTCACTATGAATTGATGAATTTAACTTGAATGGAAAATAGAATACTCGCATTGGATGAATTCCTGACTGAATTAGTTTCCTATCAGGTTACGATCTAATAATGTTTTACCACAATGGATTTCATGTCTATTATTCATTAACAAATATTTGGTATAAACTAAGTAGTGTTTATGTAGTTTGTTGTTAATATTTGTAATGAATGAGTATAAACATAAGTTGTATAAGGATGTTGAGATATCTAAAATTTGAAATTTGAGCAATTAATTCTAAAAGTGTGTTGTCATGACAATGCAAACCATATATTAGTTTTGCATAGAATACACTGAAAAAAATATATCACAAAACATGCATAGATTTTTGATTTGTGCTTGAGGGTTTATGTGATGTATAAATTGAGAAAACAGGGCCACGCTATTCGGAATATAATGACGACAAAAGTGTTGGTAAAGTGTGAATTTTTTTTTAACATTTAATTTAATTTTTGAGTTTTTTTTGAAAGGATTAAAAGTGTACTTGATAAAATTCCAACTGTTATACCAAGTGTTATATTTATTTAGCACAAAATTTTTATAAAAAAAATTGTGTTATGTGAATTAGGATTTTTTCTTTGTTTTTGCTTTGTTTAAAATAAATATTGTGTGATTTCGATGATTCAGTCGTGCTTTGTAAATTCACTTTTAATAAATTTGTTCCGACATCTAACGGGGCATAATTTTAAACTTTCTCAATATTAAAGACGTGATTTTTAAAATTCGTATTTTAATATAATTTTCAATTTCCAACATTTTTTGTAAAATAATTATCTATACATTTATACATTTTAGACATGAAAGGGTTAACCAAAAAAAAAATTAATGTTTAACTAAATTTATTCAGAAAGACATTCTTTATGTTCTTAGTGCATTACCATATTTTTAAGCGTTAACCCTTTAAAGGCACCGTTTGTACCTTAAAGGGTTAAGGTTTTCTAAAAATGAAAAATGTATGAAAGAATTTACTAAACTAAATTCTGAGAAAGGCGACCAGCTTTTTGAAGATTTTTAGTTAACCCTTTTATGTTCAAAATGTGTAGACCTTAAAGGGTTAACTTTTTCTAAAAATTTTATTTGCCAAAAAATGCTGGAAATTTAAAGTAATATAAAAATATATTGTTTTAAACTCATATAAAAAAAAGGGTCAAACAGTTCCCAATTCCCCAATTTTTTTTTTAATTCTCTAATTCAATGACTACATCACTGCCTAAACGTACATATAAACTCAATATAAACAGTGCTTACCTGTTCGACAAGCAATTGATCATTTAAATTTAGAGAATTTATCAATTTATGTACATTAACGGCCGTTGTCTTACCCTGCAACTCAAAATACTCAATTAATTTTTAAGACACTTATACAATTCGGTAAATTAACCTCTTTGGCTAATGTTGCTCCAGCATATATGACCAAAAACATAAAGGCAAAATAGTAAAAATCCCACATAGCATTACCGATTACGTCCATTAATATTCGATCATATGTGAGATTCCATTTGAGCATTGCACGACAAAATATATATGCACAAAATACGTTAAATGCAAAAAAGGTCAATGTCATGCCAAGGATCTGTTCAGATTTTTTTTTTAATTATCATAGTTTTTTTTGGGAAAACAAAATTATTTACCGGAAAGGAAAAACAAAAATTTATTGATTCGACGATTTCATTCAATTTATCGTAGATGATCGATATCTGTTTGATGGATTCTTCGGTATGATCACTATTCGGAATTTTGTCAATAGTATTTTCTACAAACTTATCAGATGGCCTACGAATATATAAATAATTAAAAATTAAATTTTTTAACAATCATCTTTTTATTTATTTATTGTTTATAAAATACTTACATTAAAAACTTATTTATTATTGCAATTCTAGATTTAACAGCCATTAGTGCCAGAAAATAGTACCCCAATATTATTGCAAATGTAATACACGAGTAGAGAAAAAGTATTAGCAACACCAATTTTTCGAATGTACTGTAATTTCCAATATTGAAGTAAAATAGTATCGCTGATGTAACGAATACCAATGTTAGTGCGAAAATTAAAATAAATGCGGTAAAACTAAAGACAAAAATGAATTGTCGCTTGTGATTGATTACGATGCCCAATTTGGTGATCTGAAAAACAGTTCGGTCTATTGTAATTTGACAATTAAAAAATTTATGGAAATTTTGAAAATTGTTTTATTTGAAATTTTGAGCATTTAAAAAAATCTGGTCGAATGCCTTCAATATTTCGAAAAATCAACTACTAATGCCCGAAAATCGACTGAAATATCGACGTAAAAAATTGTTAAATTCGTGGTATTGGATCTTAGGCCATTGTTGTGTTTTTTAATTATTTTTTAAACAATTTTTAAATTTTTTTTAGAAATTTTGTTTCATCAATCTTCAACTGTCAGTTTGTAATTTTTTATAGATCCTCGTTTTTAACACTGCCTGACCACTGAACACTGTCGTAAGTACATAATCCCTGAGATCCGGATTTTTTATTTTTTGATTGTCGTTGGGCGCTGTTGTAGAATTCTTCCTCGCTCTCGTCGTTCTCGAAGTTTACTGTGAAGGGTGAGGTGTCGAATTATAATATAGTGGAAGATATGGTGTCGGGCTTTATTCAGTCAGAACTGGATTTATATACTATCATCCCGTCTCTTGTTTATTATGCTATTTAGACCTAGGGAATCAAAACTTACCTCTTCGTCAACACTTAAGAATTGATTAATAATCTGCTGTAAGTTCGCACGTAAAAACAGCAACAATAGGGACGAAAACACCTTAAGAAATGTAAAGAAAATCAAAACCGTTTCATTGCCAACATTTGCAATTGTTGAATTCGTTATCGGCAATTCTTCAAGGTGGAACAGAGCAAACAAAAGAAATGCCTCAAATAATATATTTGATAGTACAATGAGCACATCGAAAAATAGTTTTGTTAAATTTCCACATTTTGAAACAGTACCAATGGAAAATGGAGAAAAACCAAAAATTTTCGAAAAATAATAAAATGGCAAAATAACATTCGGAAAACTTTTCACTTTCTTCGTTAAAGTACATCCTTTTGTTGAAGATTCATTTGCAATAATTGAATTCATTGTTTTTTTTGTTTTTTTTTTTTTTTTTTTCAAAACAGCAAAACTACTCTAGGAATGTCGCTGAGATCAATATTTCACACTACACTAATTTATGTTTTTGAATTACAAATGAATTTACTACTAAATAGTCTAATCGTGTTTTTTTCTATTAATGGGTATAGGAAAAATATCAAGGAACGAAAATGATGTCATGAAAAGTTTATATATACCTAGACTATACAATACATACATATATTTATGGGTATACATACATAATGTAATGCGTGTATAGCTGACATTTAATTTCACCCTTAAATTCAAAATGTCCAAAATGAATTATCAAAGGGATTAATATGTTGTAAATATATGTTTGTCTTATATGTCAAGTATTTTAATGTTTAGTTAAACACTATATGTGCGTGTGTGTGTGTGTATTCGATATAAAATATAATTTGAAATTTAAAGAGGTTGTATCGCACCCCCAGTTCAATAACGGACTATCTCAAAAAAGTGATTTTTTGAGTTAAGAATGCTAAGTTAAAGATAATCGAATTAGTTGGCATAATGAGGTGTTTATTGCTTTTGTATCTTCAAAAATATTGATTTTATGATATTTTTTGTAATTTTTCAATTACACTAAGACCTCGATTTGCGTCGTTCTCGAAGTTACATCGTTTATGCATCGGAATTTTTTTTTATTTTTTTTTATTCGTTAAAAATAAAAAATGTAAGTGAAATTTTATTATACACTTATTGTGCACGACTATCAAAACTATTCAAAATAAAAGAAAAAAGATTTAACGAAGAAATAGCGTCTCCCTCCCTACGCTTAAATATCTAAAAATGTATAGGCACGCGATAATAGCGTACCCCGCGAAATTGTTTAGAATAAGTGAAAAACGATGTTGAACGTTTGCCGGCGGCTGGGAGGGTTAAGATTTAAAATTTAGATAACAATAAATCCCCTTCTAACAGCAGTGATTCTAGGCGAATATTTTACACTCACATTAGGGTGTATTTTTTTTGAGAATTTGAAATGTGGCGGGGGTGGAAAACTTGGGTATGAGTATAAAAAGAGTTTGGGTGAAATTTGAACCAAAAAAAAATCGTTTAAACGTCGCGCATTTGGGTCAAAGGTGAAAAATATGTACTTTTCCATATTTCGTCCTATAACTTTTGAACCGTTACATTTACGAAAAACATTATTAAGTAAAAAATTATAGCTTATAAAATTTCCTTTAAAATAGTATTTTATTTTTCTATATTCAAACTTTAGGTATTTGAGGGAATATTTTTGGAAATAAAATCATTTTTTTCTATCCCGATAATTATCATTGAAAACTTTTGAATTTTTATATTAAAAGAGAGAAAATATTTGAGTCAAATGTTTAAAGTCGATTATCTCAAAATGGCTTTTTTTTTTTAGATAGCCTATTATTGAACTGGGGGTGCAAATATGAAACCTACGTACATAACCTATAGATATGTAATAAAAGTTTGTTTGACATGATGGAATATATATTTTTGTTTGTCCTACGTCATACGTCACATTTATATTCTGAATATTTTTATTTTTCCATTAAAACTGAACGAAAAATTTAATTTCAATTTTAATATTTCATGAATGTCATAAAAATAATTTCTATCAAAAGTTTTTATAGGAATTTTAATATATTTTTAAGATAATATACATGATATTTCTTATGGGCCACCAATTCAGGGATGCCAGACGTCCTCCTTTAGCTTCAAACTCCCCCCCCCCGTTCCCGTTCTACATTAAAATGTACCCCTTTCCAAAAAAAAAAAATTATCTTAAAAAGAGAAAAAGAAATTGGTGCAAATCCAGTAAGGGAACCATGATAATAGATACTTTGTGGCATATCTTGCTTTCCTTACTGGAATTTGGGGCATTTTCAACGATCTGACTGAAATCATGTCATTTTCTAATTTTTTTTTTTTTGCAATCTGGAAGATTATAATATTGCAATAATTATTTAATGGTGGTTTTACAGTGGGACCACTAAGCTTGAAAGGGTTAAGATATGAATTGTAATCTTACAGATTAATCCAAGAAAGTTGTGTTTTTTTTTTGTTTCTGTCCCCCCGAGGGATTTTGGAAATCTGGCAACCCTACACCTACTATATAGGGTACATTGAGTAAATACTTACATTCTTATCCACATAAACAATTTTATCAAAAATATTTCGTTTTTTTCGATGTCGCAAAACTAACCACATAACCGATGAGAATAATGACAATGCCATTGCAAAAAACATCATAATTTTAAAACCAATTGCCACAATTGATGCTTCTATTATCATATCTTCTGGTTTAACTATATTAAGTACCGAGTACATAACAAACATATGAAGAAATATATTAAATACAAAAATTATTTTATTTCGAATCACCATTTTTCTATTATCATTTTCTAAATTATATGAGGCATAACCAACAAATTTTAAAACATAATAAAACGGTAAAATTACATCTCTCAAACTATTCACTTTAAACTTAAACCAAGTACTTGTTGATTGTCTACCATTGACGGCCATTTTATTACAAACAAAATATTTATCCGAACATCGATTCACTAACCGTGTCCGTCTATAAATATGGGCAAAGTAATAATAAAAAAAAAAAAAAACAATAAACCACCCTATTAAGGATTCGGTTACAATAATAATGATTATAAATGCATGAAAATGGATATTGACTCTATAAGTATGGGTTTGTGTATAGTATATCGATAATAATGGGAATGAATGAAAAAGAAATTAAATTAATGCGACATACCTACATTACTCAATGTAATTAGGTTTAGTAAAGTTTTTTCCCTCTAAATACTTAAATATTTGTTAGTACATATTTAGGGAAATTAATCTAAAAACGAAAATGTGGACAATGTTCAACTGCACCCATGTTATTTTTGTCAACATACATTATACACGCGCAAACCCACACAGTCATGCCGCGTTTTGAATTTGAAATATTCGATTTGCTGTTTTTTCGCCTAGCCATTATATTCGAATAGTCAGCCCGATTTTTTCAAATTATGATTTCTAAGCTCTCTCTCGAATAAAACGCATAGGCGTTATAGAAAATAATTGCACAATTCATTAGACGTTATTTAAAGAAATATTGGAGGTAGCGAACCATAAACTTTTATTAGAGGCAAAAAAAACGTACCTTCCTAAAACAAAATGGTTAAACGTTGATGACCATAATATCATTTATAAATATAAAAGAAGCACTGCAGCCAGAACAGAACCTTGAAGCACGCCCTTTTTTCGGACATACAAAATCGCACTCAATAACTAACTACGATAAGGAGACAGAGCCAAATATTAATTCTTTTGCCTTTTTTCGGTTGCTATTTAGTCTAGAAAATTGAAGGTCAGACTATAGAGAGATGTCAATATGATTTGCAAGGAGTCATTTTTTTCTAAAGAATTATCCCAAATTTGCATTAATTCCATATGTCGTATTAGTTCCATATGTATTAGTCAGGTTTTTTACTAGTCGATTTTGTTGTGCGCCAAATTTTGCCAATTTTTAATTAAAGTTTTGATCAAATTTAAAGAATACCTGAGAATTATATTTAATTAGTATCATTTTAAAATAGGTCCCAAATAAAATATTTTTTTTAGAAAATATATTAAATAACCTTAACCCATTATCTACTGTAAAAACAAAAAGTATATGCCCTACGAAAACTAAATGTGTTTTTAGAATAATTAGACCCTAAAAAACTCAAATCTTATGTCAGAAATTTTTTTTAAAAAAAACTTATAAACTATCTACACGTAAAGGTTTTTTTTTACCACACTAACCGATGGTTAACATAGGCAATAAAAATTTCGAAATATCGAACAGTCGGTAGATATTGGGTTAAGATGTTTGTATGAAAGAAAGAAACTTTCATGTGACTTTGTGCACAAAAATTAATTTTAACATAAATTGCTACAGAACTTTTTAAAGAAAAAAATTAGAATAGAAAAAATCTTGAAAGAAGTTTATAAATACACTTACAATATTGTCAACTATCACGACATTACAAATTATCTGATATATTTTTTCACCAACGAATATAAAAAATATAATCGTAAACAGGACCAATATCAAAGAGTACGAGTATACAACATGATTTCCAACATCCACAATTTTGTGATTCGTTTCCCCTACTTCGTGATCTTGAATTACGATAGAAATCATGCACACCGAAAAACATATATTAAAAAATATCAAGATTCCATTGAGTAACGTTTTTCTTATTTTAATACCTCTCGGATAGTTCTCCATAAGGAAAGGAACTAAACCGACCATTTTGGCTAAATAATAAAATGGTGAAATTACGTCTTTGAAATTATTCGATTGTTTAACAGCAATCATTAAAAATAATCAAAAATTAACTCTTTATTGTTCGTATTATGTTGATAGCGTAAAAAATACTATACTGTCCCCCACTGTAACGATTAACTTACTAATGAATTTATGGTGGAAAATATGCGGTGAAATTTACTCGATGATAATTATGTGGAAAAATACAGGTTGTTCCCATTTACACCTTAATTAGTCGATGTTATTCTGAGTAAAAAAAATTGTTTTTCTTTTTCTATCACAACCGATTTTTAAAATACAGCGTGTTTCATATATTTTCAACTTGTATTTTAATAATATCTACAGACAAATATGTTTAACACTAAACGTACCAGAGTGGTCAAATAACCCCTTTTTACAATCACATTTTTGAACTCAATTTTTTCTCTTTTTTTCAACTTATTTTTTACGACTATTTCTATAATACTTCTTTAGTTTTTGCTGATAATCTTATGTACTCCACAGTTACCTATCGTGAGCGGTCTATTTGACCGCTTTTGGTAACATTTTGTATATAAAAAATGTCGGTACGTTTAGTGTTAATTTAGATATTTAGTTTTTTCAAGATATGTAACAACTTAAATTAAACTCACAATCGAATTGAAATGCAAAAAAAAATAATGAATTAATCACCATTTGAATATAAAAATGTTTAAATTGACACACCCTGTGTAAACCCTATCCTAAATAGGTATCTAGATATCAATTACTGATGAAAAATTTTAATTAACTAATTTCAATAACTGAATGGGTTTTCCCAGCTAACAAAAAATAGTCGAAAATGGATAATATTACTGACAAAAAAAAAAAACCAAATTCAATTTCAATTGATTTCTCTAGAATTATTGAGTATAGGGCAATGGACATTAAGGCGAATATGAAAAAATTATACTTGTGTTTTTAATGGCGCCTATAGAGATTGGAAAAGTTGCAAAAACAATAAGAACTTTTTTCAAATTTTTTTGATTTTGAGCTCCTCCAAGAGCCTCTAGTCTAAAGTATTGAAAATATTGAAAAAATGGCTTCTTAAAAGATTCATCGGTTTTGTTCATCGGTTATATTATATTTAACATAAAAAGTTTTTTTTTTGGTTGAAAATTTTTGTAACATGAGACTGTTTGAATTGACATTTTTTAATACTTCAAGACGTTTGGGGAGGCTGAAAGAATTAGAATTTAAAAAGTATTAAGGGAAAAATAAATATGTTTATAGGTAGAAAATTGGTATTTTGATTAGTAAACCGAGTCGAAATTAATTTTGAAACCGAAAACGGGAAATAACTGTCAAATATTTGTTGTATTTTTTTTTTCTACATATATTTTATGTTTTCATAAGTTTATTCTTCAGTAATTAGTGTAATGGGAAGAAACATAAATTTTTTTTTCATTAATATATTTGAGGTTATGATTTTTATAATAATTTGATATCATAAATTAAGTAATTTAGTGCGATAAAGGCAGGGCCAGATTTGGAAAAAATTTTGGGAGGGGTAATATATTTCAAAATTCCAAAATTCCAAAAGCTTCAGTTTCGTTAAAGATGTGTACCGAACGCTACTGATCATGCCGACCGAACGCTACTGATACATAACAATAGTTTATAAAATAGTTTTTTTTCATGAACTGTTGATGATGGTGGTTTTTCTTATGTATTGTAGCTCGAGATGAAGCAGAGTCGAAAAAACCTTGAATTTCGAATTCAGCGGTGCAAAATTTAATTGAATTTAATCGCTCATCGCTATCAAACTATGGAACAGTAAACAACAATACGACAACCAAATAGCAGACATCTCAAATCATGAAAAAGTTTAATATATAGATTTTAATGATGAATTGTAGGGGGCCGCTACGTTTTCGATGGTAAACGAATAACCCTTCGTCAAACCTATTAAAATGCATGAAAACTTTCTAGTACGTATAATCAAGATCATTAACATGTATGTATCTGTCAAAAGCAGTGAAGCTTTCAGCTGAATTGAACTCACAGTTACTGATCGCTCACTATTTTTTTGTGTCTGCTGAATTCAAGTTATTGAAAACTCTGGGGGGGGGGGGGTAATTACACCCTTTACACCCCCCTGAGATCCGCCCCTGGATAAAGGGCGGGTGCCCTAGAACAACTGAAATTCTTTAAGCCTCTATAGATAGGCCCATTAGACATCCCTCTTTATACATTTATCCCAATTGACATGATAAACTCTTTTTTGTGGAACAAAACTTAAGGTGTTCTTTTTACGGAAACCTTACAAATGCTCGCAATTCCAACGCTATTTTGTTAATCATTGCGATAATGTCAGATTTTAAATGCAATTCAACAACACGTCCTCAGATTCAAATTAACATACCAAAAAAAAACACTCCATGTTTCATCCCCAGTCGGCCTTGAACCCGGAACCTCCCGCTCCAAAGCAACCACCCATTGTACTGAGCCATTTGGTTAAATAAACTAAAGTAAATAACTTTTGTATATTACTGTGCATTGTTTCTCGGTGAAGAAATTTCTAATCGAATAAAATGAAGTCAAATTCCAATATTGAAACAGGTTAGTCAAATTTACGTCGGGTTTAAAGTCAGACTCCGAATATTCTAATTCTATTCTATGCACATCAATTACAATAATAAAATTGAAATAGATTTGAGTCCACATTAGTACAATTTGGCTAATAGAATAGTCCCCATGACAGCAACCAGTAAAGGGGCTCTTAGTCTAATAACTGCATGTGCCTCTAATTGATTTCATACAATTACTCTTAATTACTAAAACACGAGTACATTATCAAATTATCTCTAATAAAACTAATTAAGTGCGTCAAATTATACACCCATCTATGTACATACATACAGATACATACATATATACACACAGACAGCAGTGTGGTTTATTGTAATTTATAATAAATTTCAATTGGAATTTCAATGTATAATGTAAAATATTCAATATTAGCGACAATACGAAGCTGTGAAATACATTTTTAAACGGTTAGATGGACCGGAAATAGCCCGTTTCCCAAGAATTAAATACAATTTTGTAAAAATAATTTCTGATTCTCAGAACGATTTGTTAAAAAATTTATTGGCATATAGTGAAGCCATTTTGCTATAACATTTGTAAGGATTCATACTTAACTTTAACCAGTAAAGAAGGAATAATTGGCTATGCCGTATGAGTACTTGTTTATTATCTACGACTTTTTCCGTGTCTATTTTTTTTTTGTAGATATTGAGTAAATTGAATACAAATGATTAAAAAGCCTAGAAATGACATAAAATTGATTGCAACGCCATAACGGTATTTCGTGGAACTTATTAGTCTATGAATGAAATCTTCAATTTTTTATTCTCCATCATTTTTGTAATATTTATTTTGCATATTTTGACTTTGAATTTCACGAGAAAGCCAATGGTGTTGATTTTTTTTTCGTTGAGTATTAAGGGGTGTTACAAACTCCGTACCAAAGTTATAATACCCATGATTAACATCAGACGGGTATAAAAATAAAATCTAAATAGCCAGGGTGGAAAAAAGAAAATAACTTCAAGTACATTACATCCATTTTATGGCTTTATTATATATAATTTTTCGCTGTGGATGTCCAATTCAGAATGTACATTTTCCGGAATAAGTAAATATTTCCCAGACAAAATCATTTAGATCAAATATAGATTATGTCCATATTAATGTCGGTAAACGAACGAGATCCGATTATAAAATATTTGAAATTTTTCTTTTTTTTTTTTTTGCTCCTCTTTATATAATATCGCAAAGTACCATAAAGTTCTCGCTTGCCATAGAGATATAAGTTTTTCTTTGCAGAAAATGATGTCGTTTAGGCGGACTACTTTTTCTTATAATATAAATCCGTTCTATGTATGTTTGTATGTATATATGTATGTAATGTTAGGTCTTAGGTACATACATTTTCTGCTCTATTAGAATGCAATTTTCTGCATTCATACATTTTACGATGTTAGAATGTTCGTAAAGTATTTTGGATACAAGATAAAATGCAAATTGGATTTTGAAAATGAAAAATATTAAATCCAACAGGATAATAAAATTATTTTTTAACACAAACCATTTAACCCTAAACCGCAAAACGGAATCCGTTGGACATCGCTGAGCAAGAAAAGACTTTTAAACGAAAAACATTTTTTAACTGGAGGTTTTTTTTCGTATTTTTAAGAAAAAAAATTATATAACTTTTGTATGTTGAAATTTTTTGTAACATAAACGCAAAAGTGTGTCCAATGGACTCCGCATATAATTCCTATGAAAATAACTGTTTTTGGACCGTTTTTTTCAAAAGAATTCAATTTTATTTCGGTTGGTGTTAAAAATTAAAAAATCCGAAATTAAAAAAATGCGAATGATGAAAGAAAATGGAAAAAAAAATTGGGCGTTCACCGAACATCTTGACCATTTTTTCGGTGACACAATTTTAAACATTCTTAATACTAAAGATATGGTTTTGAAACTTTGTATTTTTATATTATTTTAAATTTCCAGCATTTTTTGGCAAATAAAATTTAAAAAAAAAGTTAACCCCTTACGGTCCATACATTTTGAACAGTCCACTTGACTCACAATTGCGTTTGTGTTACAAATTAAAAAAAAGTTTTGCGCTTTAGGGTTAAATGACGGTAATCTATGTATATACCGGACTAGTTCTTTAATTTTCTTTATGGGAAAACTAATTTTCTATTGCCCTCATTAATTTATTAGTATAATAAATGACTATGTGTTATGTAACCTAACACGTTGGCATTACAATTTCAACATATATCGAAACTTTTCTCGAGCATCTCGGAATCTTTTCAATATGTCTGCGGAATAGATAAACACCTTGTGCCTGTTCACTATTCAAATGAAATATATATATATATAAAAAAAAGGATCCAATAAAGTAAACAATAAGTTCCAAATTGAGTGGGTAATTCCCAAAAGTAAAATTTATAAAAATTCATCCGGAGGTGTTGTAAATTTTTTGATTTGTTTAGGAATATATACCTCTATATATCTTTTATATCCTGTATATCCTGTATATCCTGTATATATATAATATATACTCATCATATTCATTCCGACCTAAATATTGATCTCATTAGAATACCAAATATATTCAATATAAGTATGTACAGTCGATTGCGCTTTAAAAATATTAACTTTTCCATATAAAGGCAATTGAATTTAAGTGTTTAGTGTACAGTGATGTTGTGCGGTTATAAACTGCACGTTATTTCGAAAATTCGATATAATTACAAAATACCATTTTCGAAGTATATATATGTATGTATGTAGGGTAAGGTACGTTGTACTACGTAACTATATTGCCGCACCATTTAAATAAAGTGTTCTAGCTGAATGAATGCTTAGCATGGAGCAAGCAATAAATATTAGACATTGCATTAACACTACACTAGAGACGAAACTTAAACCGAACTTTGAAATTAAATTTTAGTGCAAAGTTTTCAATTTTGCAAGTTTGCATCTAAATAAGATTGCACTCGATCTAACCGATACGTTACTAGAAACTAGTTAGTGAATTATACGATATTATTATAAATGTACTCTCTCTCTAGTTCTATACCCAGTTCCACAACCAAAGATGGTTCATCTTATAATATGTAGTATACTAGCAGAAAATGCAAAATAGTTTTCCGACAACTTTCTGTAGGAAAATAATGATACGGATACTTTATCTTTATAAATGTTTTACAAGTTTTAATGACACACATACCAATTGACCGCAACTGGTCTCTCTCTCTCTCTATATATATATATATAATCTTCTGTTTGAAATTTTGTTTTGAAGTATGTCATGATTGCAACCATAATCGATTGAATACGATAAGAACTACTATATAGAGAAAATCAATCGGTGAATTGCGGTTTTTTATACAGAACAAACGAAAACAATTTGGCATAACCTCAATGGCGTATTATGGGAATACCTTCAAGTATTGCAGACCCCCCAACACCTCAATTAATTTTGATTTTTCATTTAAGATTTGATAATAAATAATGAAGTTATTGACGATTTTCCATAAATAAGAAATGTTAGTTCATTTAAATTTCGTATTTTGAGCGGAGCGCCCAAATGATTTAAAAACACGTTAAATAAATTGGTAATATGGGGAATTGCTTAAAATATTGTTTTGAAAGATTTCGACAAATGACTTAAAAAGAATAAGGAATTGGCCACAGCGAGTACTTATGACTATTTATTTACTATCTAAAAAAAAATAATAGTAAAAACACAATGTACACAAAAGAATTTATATCGAAGAAAAGCTTCATCGAAATCTTAAAAAACCATAAACAACTGAGCTCCAAATTTGAAAAGCC
Organism: Platyura marginata; assembly: GCA_026745375.1. Lineage (NCBI taxonomy): Eukaryota > Metazoa > Arthropoda > Insecta > Diptera > Keroplatidae > Platyura > Platyura marginata. Next base: position 22,127 of record JANSTT010019955.1, on the reverse strand, counting down.
GAGACAGTTTGTTGTAAATGACCTTACAACTAAACATACATAATGCATGACTTTTTCATATTCTATTCTATGGGAATTTGCTTCATTTTTTTTTCTTCCCCAAAAAATATTATCCCAGTTTTTCTTCTATGACATTATATCATCTTTATTGTACCTGCATAGATTTTCATGTGACAATGAGTAATGATCTTCAATAAATACAAAAATCTCATAGGCCATTTAACCTTTGTGTGTGCAGAATTTATGTAGATCTTATAACATACATCCAAAAATTGTATATGATGCCAAAATTTATAAAATCGCTTTGACTAGCTCTCAGAATTATGTATGTGTGTGTGTGTGTGTGCTGTGTGTGTTTGTATCATCAGGAGTCAGGCCTCAGGACTATAGCTAAAAATGTTTTACTCTCTATCCAATTTGCTTGTATTAAAAAGGATTTTTAGCTTTTACAATGTTCAATGTTGGAAGCTGTAATTTTTTGTTGTTGTTGTTGTTGCTAATACATATTCCTGATCATTTGTTATCCTCATATTCTGTAATAAAATACTCGTTGGAATACATTTCCATTCATCAGATGTTTGTTTTGTGTGTTTTTGGTATTTGGTTTTTCTTGTTCCCTTCCAACATCTATCCATCCCTTAAAGACGCCCGCCATACATAAACTATGTACTTAGAGTACTGTGGGTGTTGTATATTAACATGTTGCGAAAAATCCAGCTTTCCATATATTAACTGAGTGGCAGTAGTGGTGTATATGCTAGAAAAGTTAAAAAAAAAAAGAAAATGGCACTGAATGAAAAATGGTTTTGTACAATTTTTCGCTAAGATTTTTTTTTTTTTTCGGATGTTGGTTTAGTTTTTTTTCTTTTTTGTTTACATTCGTCTTTTTCCTTTCATTTATATATCCATCTTACTATGTGCAACTTCTTTATGTTAAGATAATCGTATAACGTGATACTTGTAAACGTAAAGAGAATAGCATGAAGATGTTAAGAAATTTTGATTTTAAATAATTTGTCTTTTGTCTTTTTTTCTTCATTTTTTTTTTTGTTTTAAGAAAAAGGATCAGAAAAATAAAAAGCAGGATGTTATCGTATACGTTCACATTGTTTTGGATTGTGTCTCATAATTCTTAATGTGTATAAAACAAGCTTGTAAAAACTAAAATGAAAATAAATAAAAAAGAGGAGAAGGAAGGGGCGGGGGTGATATATTTGCTTTTTATCTAGGTTTTAGAATTATGCCATTGTTCGTTTATTTAAACATAAATAATTGGGTGCGAATTACATACAAATAAATTTTACTTATAATCGTCCTGTCAACTATTTATTTTTTACTTCTATCTCTATTCTTCTATCTCTATTCTTCTATCTCTATTTTTCTATCTCTATTCTTCTATCTCTATTCTTCTACCTACTTCTATCTCTATTCTTCTATCTCTATTCGTATATTTCTATTCTTCTACCTATCTCAATTCTTCTTTATCTATTCTTCTTTATCTATTCTTCTATTTCTATTCTTCTACCTCTATTCTTCTATTTCTATTCTTCTATCTCTATTCTTCTATCTCAATTCTTCTATCTCAATTCTTCTATCTCAATTCTTCTATCTCAATTCTTCTATCTCTATTCTTCTATCTCTATTCTTCTATCTCTATTCTTCTATCTCTATTCTTCTATCTTTTCCTTTTTGGTTCCTTTTTCTTTCGTTATTTTCAAAAATTGTATTTCTTTCTTCTTCTAAATAAAAAAATTTCGAAAAAATGACGAATAAGAAAAAGTTTTTATTTTTTGTGTTGTATTATAAGGTATTGAGCCACCGTTAACCCGTATAGGACCTCACATACAAAATTACTATAAAGTAGGCATTTTCTTACATTTCTTATATGAATTTGGAAAAAGTAAGAATTTAGAAAGTTTTCTTTTTGTTGAAATGCATAAAATGGATTAAAAATGTATGAACTTTCGTTAACCCCTGAGGGACTACATATACAATTTTTTTTGGTTTATTTGTATTTTCCTAGGGGAAGTGCTAGCGACTTTAAATATGCTATGGGTGAAGGGAGAGTTTTCGGAAAATGTTAGTTCAGGTACTTAAAATTGGCGAAATCTCACTACCCTTTTCCTTACCCCATATACGATTTTTTTGAAAAATTGGTTTCTTCATCCATTAAACGAATGAATCCTAAAAAATTAATTTCCCCCTTTTTTTAATACTTTTCATGGGACATCTTATAGAACTAAAATTAAAACGCTATCCCCCTAACAACCCCTAACTCTCCCCTAACTCCAACTCTGCCATATTACGAAATACATATATGTAAAATGTACATTTTTACATTTAGAGAGTTGATATTTTGGATTTATGGTTTTTAGGGTCAAAAGAATCATTACCCCCTCGCATACAAATTTTTGGTTTTTTCATTTTTTCTCCCTCTAAACAACATAATTTTGAAAAATTCGTTTCTCTTTATTAGACAATTATGGATGACTATTTTTTTCAACAAAAAAAAAACCCAAAACAAAAAAAGTTCTGTAGTCAGTCTTTGTAGCCTTTTTCTCTCGAATTTACATAAAACTACTACGGATGAAAGTAACACCATCCCATTAGTGCTAAAGTTATTTTTTTTTATTCAATTATCCTTTTTTGATCAAGTGAACTATTTTTTCTTGAAAACTCCATCTATATAGAGCCATTAGAGAGTAATGATGTATCGTTACCGTTTGCATGCAGACTTAATTTAAAAAAAAAAAAAAAATCAAAAATTAACTTAGAGATTTCAAGACAGAAAGCTTAAGAAGGAATTGAATTTTAAATATATTTTTGTTTTACGATCCTTTTGTATTGTTCATCAATCACTAGCCATAGTTACGGATGTTCTCAAATATGCAGCACAATTTATGCATGCAAAATGGAATGCTTTAACGTTAAAGATACTTTAATTTTATGTCATAAACATTTTCGAAATTGATTTCCTTTTACATAGGCAAAAAATATATATGTATATGAATTTATTTACCGTTACATACCAATTTCGATGAATTTACCCTATTTAACTAGATGGAATATATATATATATATATATATATAGAAATGGAAGATATTCTCAGATAACTGAAAAACAAAATTATGTGGGTAGATAGATATAGACAATTTGTGAAAATTCTCACGATATTACCGCACTTGGAACGTATAGAATATAAGAGAAACGTAGTAAAATCGTATTCTCAAAGTTGAAATAATTTTGCCATAGAACAAAATAATATGAATTGATGCGGCGTATAAGCTCCCTAAAGTAATGTATACATATAGACATTCTATTCCCTATCTATATCCATGCATATATAGATATATAGGATAGATAGGCATTCTCTACATATATATACAAATACTCAATAAGACTATGTAAGTATATGTATGTATATGTATGGTTGCAAATAGTGGTGTCGAATAGAAATATTCCACAGAAACATTTAATTGTATTTTATGTAATGACTTTTTGGGACTTTGAATATTAAATCGGCTGGATTAAACTTTGATGGTTTTTGTCGATTTTATTTAGTGTCTCGACAAAGTATCTTTTCCATGAATTGTATGTGATATTTTCATGAATTATGCCATACATAAATTATATTTTGGTTTTGCATAAATTCTCAGATCTTTTGATATATAATATATGGTATATTATGTAATATACATATTATACACATTACATACATATATGGAAATAAGGAAAATTGGAATTTATGTGCAATTATAGTTTTTGATGTAAAATTATTACATTCGCCCGTAAAGGCGTAAAGTTTATAAGGATATGTTACATTTAGGTATTATTCTACAGTACATCGTACGTATACATTTGTGAAAGGTGCGAGAAGCATTTATGTTAAATTCTGAAAATTAGATTATTATCTGCATTTTGTTATTATCATAATTAGATGGAAATTCAAAATGTATGCATTACATATAGATTTGATTAAAACAGAATATTTATGCTTAAATGCGCATAGATGGTGCAAAATTAAATCTCATCTCTGCAGTATACACGACGTTGTATTGTTTTTGCTTGTTAATTCGAAATGGGTGCAATCTTCAAAGAATAATAAATTTATTATTACCCGAAGAGTTATGTGTGTACCGACATACATACGTACATATAAATATGTTGGTGTATAATTAGAGGATTATAAACAGCTTTTGTGTTTAGCCATATAAAAGCTCTCTCTGCTAGTGATTTTACGAACGTAACAAATTTATAGAAGACATGTCTAGAACATGAATAGCAGAGTTGTTTAACAGAATGTTTAATAAAATAAGTACTTTGCTACCTTATGTAACAAATGTATCTATGTACATAAATATTTTGTTCAATACTGTTAATGTAATATATACCTAGATGCTGTAATTATTACAAAAATGTTACATTTGTTACATTTTTTACATAAATAATAAATATTTGTTACGTAAATGTTACACTTAATGTAATAAATTACAAAAAAAAAACTTGAAAAGAAACGTTCCGTTAACAAACCTGGTGTAGCAATTTTTATTGGCATTAAATTATGATTGTGAATCAGGACAAAAAAGTTTCCAAATGTACGAAATCATGGATTTGTTGTTGTGTGTGTTCAACATAAGCCTACAAATATAGTCAACAGGCTAAATATAGATAACCGGTGATTATTAAAAAGTCTTAACTACATACATATATCTATCTAGGGCAAACTTGAGGAAGTTGATGATGTTTTTATTACTTCTATTATTAACATTCTATGTATTTTCAAAGTTAATTACAGACAAAACATTATGAACTATCCATTTTGAGTATCTATATATATATATAAAAAAAAAGAAATAATAAAATAATATGGCAATAAATTGTCTGTTCTTTATGATGACAATATTATGGGCTAATATAACTCACAAGTTAAGTTACATCTAAGTATGATGATGTATAATAACGTTAGCCATTCAACGCAACTGTATAATACATATAAGTTTATGAACATCTTTTATAGAGTTGGCCGTAAAATTACTACTGCTCCCTCAATAACAAGGCGTGAGAATTATTGATCTGATAATCGTGTAACATGTAATGACGTAATTTTAACATCGAAAATACCTACATACATAATGTAATAAAAAAGTGTCGATAAAAAGCTCTGCATTCCTGTTGGAGCTTTTTCTTTAAAACATATAAAAAAAAAATGGCGTTATTCGGAAATCCAAACATTACCCCTACTTATTACATGATTCATTGCCAACGGTTTTTCACATCTTATTTAAAATAAGAAAAAATAAATTATGATTTATTGCGTCCATAGGCACATGCACTTTATAGTCAATCCATATACCTGTACCTGTACCTAAGTATATATACTAAACAACGATTAAAATTAAAATTGATAAAATCTGCAAAAAGAAATTAAATTGTTTGTACTTAATTCTGGCATACTAATTGCCCTTTTGCGCGCGGTGGCTTTACCACGACATTCTTAAATGAAAACTTTATAATAGGTTTTTCCTATTATACGAGCTTTCATATAATAATTCATTCGGATAATGGATTAGCCTTTGCATTATTTTTAATATGAGCTATGGGTAAATTTATTCACCTGAAGTGGGAGCTGTATTTTTCTTCTTATATTACATCTAATGAGGTTCTTTTATTAGAATTATGGAAAGTAATTGCTACTTTGTTGAAGAGCTTAATCATGCTGTATTAAGCATAATTAAATGTAACATTAATTTAATTTATAATTATTAATTTCGGTGGTAAAATTATAAATTATTTTTTCGTTTGTACTTCAATTAATGTACTGTAAATGTTTTTTTTTTTTTTTTAATTTTGACGACATTAATTATTCAAATGTTTTTTTAATTTTTTTTTATAGAAATGTCAACATTTTGCAAAGTGGTGAAGGTGTTTGGTTTAATGTAGTGTAAAGTAGGTAGGTACTTACTATAAACAAAATATGTAGAAATCTACAAACCTAGAAATTGAATTAATATGTTCTAAATGTAGTTCGCAATACAAATCAGTACAGTTTCAATAATTTTTAAAGAAAAATTCGGTATAAACAAATCCATTCAAAATGGCGCTTTCACACCATCAATTTATAAAATATTTTAATTGTGATAGAAATTTTCAAACAAATTATTTATCTAGTCTTGCCAGCGCTGAATTTAATATTCGCTAGATTTTTATCTATTTGATCACTTTTTGTGTATGGTAATAAAATATGGCCGCCCCCAAATAGAATTTGTCATATCGTTTAGTTGCACGATTTTTAGTCGCAAATACGCAATTAATAAATTAAGTTAATGCTCACTGTTGTGACAGTATAATTAATTTGGCATTTATTTTAAGGAGTACTTTGTACGAAGTTATACAGGCACACATATATTTTACATGCAATTGTATAATACTGATAAAAATTTTAATTAGTTAATTGCTCTTAATTACCGTTTGGCCAAAAACATGCATTGTGTATTTAGTGATAATAAATATTGTTTTATAGTTAAGTGAAGTGATGAAAATTAACTTAGTTACCACCATAAATGTTGAGTACGATCAATATAAGCAATTTAAAAAGTTATTCAAGAAATAAAACTTAAGTGCAGTGTTTTTTAAGGGAATAAGTGAACAGTGAACAAAGAAAATTCTATTTTTTTAAAAGAGAAAATCGAAATAAAAATTCTGAAAATTTAGTGGTTCCAAAAAGACGAAGCCATGAAATAGAATTGAATAGGAATATATTGAATAAGGATTTTGCTCACTCACACTATCACCAAACATTCTAGCAAGTTCTCCAGCAGCAGTCTACGTTTGCTATTGGTACTGCTCTAACAAATTGTTTGTTTTAATTAGGTAAGTCTACTTTTTATTGAAATAATTTGTTTAGCATAAATGCATTTTATGAAATTTATTTTTTTAAATAATTAATTAATTTCGTTTATACAAATTGCTTTATAAATTATTCATTTATTCATTATACACTATCATTTTGTACAAATTGTACCTATTTAAATATTTATTAACAGAATTAAATAGTTTTTCATTACAATCACTCAAACAATTATTAAAACATTTTTTTTTTTTTTATTTTCATAATTTATTATTGAAAATTTTGAAACTTCTTCAAATTTAGAGGATTAAATCGGACGATCAATAAACATCCAATATTTTCTTTCCACATATTACATACATATTTATATAAATAAAAGGAATACATATATAGCAAATAAACTTTCTTTTTAAAATTCCATTGTAAAGCTATTTTCCACAATCACACCGCAAATATATAAAAGCCGAGCTGACATCTCATTTTATTTTGCCAGAGGTAAATGTTTAAAAGAATTTTGAAAATTGTCTTGCACCTGGATAAGTAATATCCCTGTTGTCCTGTAATTTTTCTATGTTTCTATATATAGTCACGGAGAATGTTCAGAATAATTATAAAGCTTTTGTTTATGTAACAAGTTTTTCTTGTGACTTGTTTCTTGGATTAAATTAAAAATCGAGTCACATATAATGGTGTAATAAGTTGGGTTATATGATATTAGTTGTTTTTAAAGAATTTTATCTACTATAGCTACTTAAAAGTTTGTATAGGTAATTCGTATACTTATTGTATTTGTTAATCAAGTAAAAATAATAAATAATTTAGAAGTAGGTGGCCATAGTTAATTATTTGATTTGGAAAATTATGTGACATATTGATCAAATTAAATGTTTTCGGTATACAAACAAATTAATTAAATGATAATTTCTTGGGAATCTGCAACTAAAGAATTTTCTACCCAGTCCATCTAATTTCTTATGTACATAGGACGAACGAAATATTTACATAAATATTTGAATAGCAAATAAATTCCTTTCGAAATAAATAAATTGTTGACAATCTAGTCTAATATTATACATATGTCTAACAATACTGTGGTCGAAATGAAATTCCAACAATAACAATAAACAGAAAACTTTTGAATTTAATTTTCCTATTTTCTATACAAAACGAGCTTTGACTAATTTTCAAAAAGTCTATTAAATAAATAGTCAAACAAACTCTGAAAGCTGTAATAATCCACTCTGACTGTCTGGCACAACTTTAACCATATAAATACGTACCATTCTAAATTTTATCAAGATTTAACTGTTTATACGCTTAAAATGAGGTTAAACTTTGGCAGCTTTTATGTATGTACATATGTACCTATGTCTGTATACATGAGTATATAGAAAGCTTCATCTCTTAAATGCTACTTAGGTATTATTAAATGAATAAAGTGCAACGGAGAAAATAGGTACGTTTCATAGTAAGTATTTAATTTGGTAAAAATCTTTGGACAAAGATTTTTTCGTATCTTTTTTCGTATCTTTCTTAGATTTTTAGTTGACATAATTTTGTTTGAATTAAAAATGTACTTAAAATTTTTCAGTTTAATTGATTATATAATACCCGCATGGAGATGTTACGACAAATATTAAAATACTTCGAAAAATACTTGAAAATAATATAAAATCGATTGTAGACATTTCAAAAGTTGGATTTAGAATTTTTTGGTCTTATAAAAAAATGCTTCTTTTGTTATTATCTATTACTTTGTACTTAACCATTTTTCTCTCTAGTCAATAAATATTGAGTAAATTTAAAAAAAAGAAAAAATGCCTAAAACATATGTAACATCGATTGTAGCGCCATGACGGTGAAACTTTTTGGTTTATTAATTAAATCTTTATTTCTTTTTTTCTACAATTTTTGTTTTTCTTTTCTACAATTTTTCTTTTTCTGTAATCCTATAAAAGATTTCGAGTAAATGATTAAAAAACATAAAAATTATATATTTGATTACAGCGGCATAACGGTAGGTCATGGAACTTTTTGGTCTATAAAAGAAATTTTAATTTTTTTATTCTCTATAATTTTTGTTATATTAATTTTTTCTCTACTCTGTCGATATTTCGAGTAAATGATAAATTTATAATAAAATTTTTAATAAAGGGGATGAGATCTTGTATCCCCTTTAAGTGATCTCTGAGACTATAATTGGTGTTTTTCCAAATAGCACTTTCGGACGACTTAGATTCCAGCCAAAAAATACCACTTTTTTCGTCCGAAAGTGCTATTTGGAAAAACACAAATGATAAATTTATATTAAAAATAAAATAAAAAAAATATTAATTAAAACTACCCCTTACCTTACCTACTCTCCAATACCATGTTCGATTTACTCCCAAAATAATAGAGATCTTACTATAGGAGTACTAATTTTTTGTACAACAATATTTTTTGTTTCAAACAAATTCGGTATTCGGACAATTCACCGAAAAACTAAAAACCCAATTTACAGAACTATAAATTACTGAAAAACAATATAGACCGAAATACAATTTAACAAAAAAACAATTCACTCAAATAAAAAATCGTTGCCTTACTTAAAAAAAAAAAAAATTTACTGCATTAGGTTATGATTTTCCGTTCAATGTCTGACATGTGGACATGACATGACATCGACTTTTGATTTTCGATAAATTGTGTTTATTGTCGTAATAAATTTAAAAAAATCTTAAAACAATATAAAAATGTATAATTATATCCAAGCGCATTGAGATCGGTCCATATTTGAATTTCGAAAAGGACCTCTTTTCATTTTAACTTACCATAATATTTTAATATTAAAACAGTCAAGAAACAAAATTAAAGGAAACAATATGTTACCAAAAGACATTGATGAGAATACTAATCAAATCAAAATGTTGCAGCTTATATAAGCCGAGCCTATAAGTAAAATCAAATTCAACTATTTAACCTTTATTATCGTAACGTAAAAGCGATGATGGGTATTCTTGTACGTGTCTTCGAATACCAATGCTGAAAGTTGTACAATGTACATATACATCGACCAGGAACAACAAAAAAAACAAAAAAAAAATTATATAGATCCCCAAAAACCTTTAACATAATGTAAACAAAGGTTTGTTATTAAAGATCCATACCATCCATATTATTAGATAGGTATATATACATAGGAACCAGTAGCAACCAGTTAATTTACTTAGGATCTGGAAATTTCCAAATATTCTTAACTAATTTCAATTTGTTTTGTTTTGTTTTCATAATTTTCTAATAAAGTAGAAAATAATCCCAAATTGTTCATGCCATTTTCCGTTTCCTCTTAATTTGAGAATTTCATTGTTTTGTGTGCTTTATTTTCATTAAGAAAATAGCCAAACAAATTGAGCGTAACTTGGAAAAGTTTGTATTATTTTAAAGATTTCCGTAAATTAAACAAAATTTTAATTGAACTTTTCTTCCCAGTAGGTATAGATAGCATTTGCTTTCGTAAAATTTCTAATTGTTTTAAATTAATTTAAATTGATTGTTTACCAGAAAAAGAGACAGAGATAGAGAGAAATAGATAAAGAACAATGAACGGAACCATTTTACGTTATCTAACAATTAATTAATGGCATCCATAATTTCCACAATTCATTCAATAGACAAAAAAGGAGGAATTTTGTATCAATTTTACTTATATGAGTTGAATATTATTATTATCATTCTCTCCATATACATATTTGTGTCATGTATAAGTTCAGATCATAACTTTATTTTGAAATATTATGCAGAATGAATTGAACGTCTATATATGTATATATATATATATATATATATATACATACATAAGTATACAATGCTATATTGTTATATTGTAGATGTAGACTTTAGAAATATGGAATAGCTTGTATAAAGTGCGCTATCATATACATAGCATCAGTTCGCATAGAGAAAATCTAAGTGTGAATAAAACTTTGAAACAAGAATGTCGAACAATATAAGCGGCAGCAGATTTTTTCATTTTTTTTTTTTTTTTTTTTATTTTGTATATCAAATTCAATTTTGTTTATGAATAACAAAGTAATTTTCTTTGTAGAATCATCTATTGTTGTAAAATTTTCTGTTTTTTTCTTTTTTCTCTCCAATGTTTTCATGAAAACATGCTGAACATGAATTTATTTTAGAACAGGCATCTTCAAAAACTGATTACTAAGAATACTAAGATGGATCGTATATGCATAGTTGAATAAAGAATTTTTCAATTTAGTTTTAAGATTGTAACATCGCTGTTTGATGATTACATTGTTATTTAATATTTGTAGTAAATTAAACAGAAAAATGGAAGTTAATGTAAATTTCCCTGTATTTCTAATCCTGTCCAATATCCATGTTATTTGTTACTTCGATGGTCCATAGGGTAGATTGAGGCGAAGTGGCGCATGGGCCGTCATGGCGCAGTCCAATTTACTCAGAGTCAGTCAAGTTAATTTTAAAATGTAGTAGGGGAGACCGGGGCAAAGTAACACATGGGGCAACATGGCGCAGTCCAATTTATTCAGAGTCATTCAAGTTTATTTTAAAATGTAGTAGGGGAGACCGGGGCGAGGTAACACATGGGGCAACATTTTATAAAGTATTCAATTCTGCATATTTGACATATAATCTAAATGTGAATTAGTGCACCATCAACCTTTGACGGCGACAAATGAACATTTTTGTGGTTATTTTCAAGGAAACGAAGCCAAGGAAAATAAAAGGAAAAATCAAAGGAAAAATCAGATAAGTTAACATATAATACATATTAAGCACGTGCCGACGGATCCCACACCCCATCCTTTAATTTTAAGCCAGAAATAATCGAATCTAATTTCATTTAAAGAAAACTTTTGTTTTTATTCATTTTGTCATATGATCACTCGATTAAATTTTAGTTTTAAGTATTGTAGTACCCTGCAGAGCCAGGGGTATTACAAGATGATAAATATTTATTGTTGTTCGACAGTAATCTAAGAGGTTCGCAGATGGTGCTCTATTAATTATTCTATAGGCAGTTCCTATAACTTATTAGATTTATTGATTTCAATTGATTTTCCTTAATATTTGGTATATTTCTGATGGCCAAAATTGAGTGACTTAGCGATCTTAGTTCATTTACAAAAAAAGGTCACCACATTTTGACCATAACATTTAAATACAATTTTGTATTGATGGATCACTGTTGAAAAATTCGTTGGAAGCCAGTTTTGATTATTGGTAATGGAGATCGGTATTCCATTAAAATGCAGTTGAATTATTGGTCGAGATCGCTGGAACAGATCGCTAGGTCGGATTTCATTTTAAAAATCTAGAGGAGCTTAACATAAATGTGTTATAGAATAAAATCCTATCCATAATTTACGACTTCTGCTTCTTCTTTCGTGATGCTACAATCCTGGTCTGGTCTTGGCCTCTTTAAGTTTCTTACTCCAACTATATTTCTATTCCGTGCAGCTTCCTTCGATCTGTCTGTTTTTAACATGCTTATAGCCTACATTCCGTCTTCCCATCTAGTTTTCGGCTTATCAACGGATCTTTGGTGATCATATGATCTGGTCATCTGGTTTGGTGGTCATATGAGAACACAATTTTATATCCTTCCGTTGGGCATTCTCCAACATACTGCAGTCGTTGAATTCTTACAAACATCGATACCTTCACGTATTTTCATCATTATATCTAGCTTTCCATGTGTCTTCTTCTTCTGAAATTATCAATTAGAACATTTAAAAAAATCTAGAATAACTAGAAAAGTATTATCACATATTGTACTTAAAATATTTTGAAATAAAAAAATCCTTTTTTTTGCGAGATAGTAGGTACTTTAAACTCTCATGACTCATGATCTTGTCATCTTATGTCCATGAATAGTTTTATTTATTTTTTTTTTCGAAATAAAAATAAAAATAATATCAAAAACAATTACAACAATTTGCCGTCATCTTCGTTCAGAAAAATGTCACGTCCAGTATTTTTTTTTTTAACTAAACAACATTCATTTTCCCATTTTCGTCGCTGGATAAATTAACAACACAAAACGATATATTCTTGGCAATTTGCCAATATTTCCAATCAATATTTACCCAGAAACCAATTCCAAGTCTATACACATAAAGTTCTTTTGAGTACCATTTAGAAAATTACACAAAAAGGACGACAAAACGGATATTCCATCAACTAGCCATAATAAAGCGAATAACATGTTATCAATTGAAATGCCGAAATGTCGTATTTAGTGACATGACAGCTAAAAAAAAATAGAAAAAAAACGAACCAACTGTCCTTATATGCTCTCTATACTGATGATTTTATGGATATATAGAAATTTTATATACTTATCTATCGCTAGCACTCCATATATGAACATTATGTGCACAAATACTCGTCATCGTCAAAATGAAATGGACGGGAGAACATTATCTCACATGGGCGTATATGAAAGTATACGTCGTTCAATATTTGAATCATGAGTATCCAATATGTGTTTTGCGTGTATTTCAGTTAGACTTTTAGCTGATTCACAGACAATCCCACAATTATCTATAGATGTATTTGATTATCCCATAGCAGGAATCATGTAGAAAGTTTAAGTTTCATAGTGTTCCCAATTGCAGCGAACTCTATCTATTACAGATGGGGTGGAGATTTTTTGTCTATAAATTTCAAGTCACCTCTGGAATAAATTAAGTCAAAAAATTTGAGCTGAATAGAAGCGTGATTTGGAAGCTTAAAGAATTTAAAGATGTCCAACAAATCGAAGAAATTTTCTTATTGTAAAATCGAATATTCATCGTGAACTATTGTTAAAGAGCTATATCTTAGATTTGTCTTAGGTTGGGTTAAGTTAGGTTAAGGCGGTGGTGCTCATGGATCCAGCATATAATACTTTTTTGGGTCCATATCCTATGTCAAACCTCTATTGGTGAAGCATTGATCTAATTGATATGACGACATCTTCTGTGTGTGTGTGTGTGCAGAAATGCAGCACTTGAGGTGTTTCTCTTAAAGAAACCTTACAAATGCTCCCCATTTCACCTGACACCCTTTAAGCACTGTCATTCTGAGAAATTGCACTATTCTAGACTGTATTTTTAAACGTAATCCAACCCACCAGGCCTCAGACTCAAATCAACACACCATAGAAAAACACTTTCGTGTTCCATCCCTGTCGGACTTGAACCCGGAACTTTTCGTCCAGGCAATCACACAATCCACTGAGCCATATTTGGTCGGTTAGATTTGTCTTAATGTTTTGTCCATTATTTTGATTTAGAGGAGAAATTAAAAAAATATTTATCAAATAATACATGCGTAGAGGATAAATGTTGGCGATCACTGATTCAGATGACAAAGTAAAAGTTGTGTGAACGTGCAAAGGAATCGTTTTGATAATAGAGGATTTAAGGAATATCAATTAAACTCTGTATAAAAGGTTTTTCAAGTTAAACAAAATGAACAATCTCTGAATATCAAATAGAATTCTGTGCAAACTTCAGGAAGCAAAAAAGAGATGCTATAGTTTTCGAAATAAATGTACTATGCAACGTGGACATCTCAATTCATATTAAATTAGGTAAGATAAAATGTTCAAAAGAATTTACTACACTGGTGGTTTTTCTGTTGGTTTTACGTTTTTCTACCATAAGTAAAAGTTAAATAAAGGATTTCGGTATTTTAACTGTAAATATGGTTGTACTGATATGAATCGCATTAATGTGAGTTTAGTGTCTGTGAATAAATATTACAGAACGTGTTTGGATGAATGGGTTTAAAAGACTTGAGAGAATGGCGGTATGGAAATGCCTTTAGCATTTTAAAAATGTGTTTTCTTTTTTTCTTTCTTTCTACTTTTAACTATGCAAAAATACAAAATTTAAAAAGCTTATCTGCGTAATAGCTACATACATAGGAAGAATGTTGTCATTTTTTGAAGAACCGCCTCAAAATCAATAAATAAGTTTGGAGCTTCCACCCTTTTTTTGTCTGTTTTTTTTTATCCATCAAAATTTTTGAGGATTTTTTTTTGAAAAATATCTTACGCTACATAAGTTTTAAGAACCGACCTTGTATCCGTGATGAGTTTCCAGAATTAATAGAAATTCTGAAAAAAAAATTAAAAAAAAAATTTTTTTTTTGTTTCTTTTTAAAAAAAAATTTTTTTGGCACTTTTTCATACATAATCTACTTAATATTCTAATATCTTGGTTAAAACCTAATCGATTTTGATAACCTATGGCTAATTTTAAAGAAAAATAATAGTATTTGAAGAATATTTAGTGATGGTTTGTTTTAAAATTACAGTACGGTACAAAAAATTAGGTCAAACTATAATTTTTTTCATTTTTGACTGATTTTATCTGAAATTTAAAAATTGTTCTCTTATATTTTGAAAGCTCACTTAAAAATATACCTATTTTTGAATTTGTGTTTGTGTAAAAATTTCGTTAAGTTTTTTCATATTTATATTTTTTGGAATTCCAAAAACGATTTGCTATATTTTAAAGTGAATTTTATGAGCTTTCAGAATATAAAATAAAATGTATGGGTTGTCTAGAAAAATCCAAAAAATTACTATTAATTAATTAACTGCCAAAAAAACTTTGAAAAATTGTTCATTATAAATTCAATCTTTTGGACTTTTTTTTTTTAAGTCATAAGCTAATTTCATTAACAGATCTAATGCATAAAAATTAAAAAACAAAAAAAAATGTTACAAAGTCATAACGCAACACCCTCTTCCAATTTCTTAAACACCAATAATTAAATAAATAAGCAAAAGTTCATTCTAAATTTTCACATACTAAATTCCTCTCTACGAAATACTGTAATTACTTTCCATCCGGATGACTGCAATATATTTTTACATTTAATTTACTTTTAGACCATTATAAATTTACTTTCATCCACAGTAATATAAATTTTGTATAAAATAACCCATCCCTATGTATTCAAACCGCGAAAAATTGCAATCGAGTTAATTGCTTAAAGAAAATTTAACACCAAAAATGTACATTTGAACATATTACTGAAACCATTTTTTATTTTTTTGTTTTGAGCATAACTTTAAGCTTGTTCAATGTTCAATGTGCTTTACTACATTTTTCGTTTTTCTTTCATTTTTTTTTTGTGTGGAAAAAGCTTAAACTTCAAGCTACCACCCATTAAATATATAGTAAAAATAGTTATTTTGTTATTTAGGTTAGCATAACATCCAGCTATGATATCAAATTGAATTTAAATATTAAAGATGTTGGCATACTAACGATATAAGTATATAGGTAAATACATACTCTGCACATATACTATATAGTTATATATATATATGCTTGGAAGTATAAGTAAGGTAAATAAGTACTGAAAGTTGAACTGTTCTTTTAAAAGAAAAATGTAATCTGGAGGGTCTATCGTATCTAAATGATCCCCACAGCTCTTTTATAATCATGTACCTACACACGAACATTTTTAGACTTTATTCTGATTATATTGTTTTGTAAAAAAAAAAAAAAAAATTGCTTATCTTGTGTTTTCATTTACATACACAATATTATTTTCCTAGAGGATAAGTAGGTTTTAAAAAAATTACTGTTTGATCTTATTTTATTCAAATTCTAATTTACCATATTACCCACTAATCTATCCATGTGAAATTGTCTTAAAATGTAATAATATGTCTATGGATGGCTTATATACAATACTCGCTAACTCATTTTAACCGATTTTTTTTTTATTGCATAAAATTGATGTTTATGCAATCCTGCATCTATAGTAAAATTATCACAAGAAGTTTGTGTTGGAATGTTAAAACCCGCTATACAAAACATCAAAGTTTTAACTACTGTTTCCTAAAAAGTACATAAAAATGAGTTACCGGGTATTGCATATAAGACATTGATATATTTTTTGAAACTCTCTTTTCTCACTAATCGTACAATGAATTTGACTCTCTTTTCCAACTTTTTCTAAGAAAAACGATAACGGAATGATATTTTTTTTTATAATTTGTAATTCAAAATTTGTTCATTGTGGTTTATGGCTAAAGAAAATAAGTTTTTAATAATTTTACTATAAATTGGAGCCAACTTTGGTACTAAAACTAATTGTTGGATGTTAACTAATGTTACCACGACGACGATAAATTTTGGCTAATAATTTCGACTTATTTAGATGAAATAGTAAGACGATAGTGGAATATAAATCTTAATCCAATTTAATTAATTATCCTTGAAAAAATGTATGTTCGCTATATGACCGTAATATTTTTGGGAAGTTTTTAATTAACCCTTAATACCTTGGATAAAATAAAATATTTAAATTCTTGGTTCTACCATAATTGTTCAAAAGATTCAAAATTGACAAAGTAATATGAAATTGTAGATAGGAAAATAGTTGTTGCCGTATAACTACATCCCACTAACAATATTTGATGATTTCCAAACAAAAACATTGTTTCTTCGGAGCTTGTAAAACCACAATTATACATATTTACAACTACTATAGGTCAAAGGAAATTGCTTTATTTTGTTTTCAAGCTTTAGCTTTACAAACAAATCTTATGTCCATCAACTTATATCTATATGTATGCAGGTAGGTATGTTTGCACTTTCAAATTTACGTGAATTACAAGTTAATCAAAATTGTTCGGAAAACTAAAACTGGATGCTGTTTGGCCCATATGCAGGCATTCCGTAATATGTACATTGTACATATATCGCAATTCTAGTGCATTAACGGCTACACGTAAACGGCTACATTAAAATTTGGAACGAAACTAAAATGTGAAAATATCGAAAAATATCATTAAATCAACATTGTTAAATCTTGCTGCAAAAGTTTTAACCCTTTCATGTTCAAAATGTATGTAACTTTATCAAAATATTACTTTTTAAAAAACCACAGAAAAAACGGTCAAGATGTTTCGTGAACACCTTATTGTTTTTCCATTTTCTTCCATCAAAATGATGTCAGTTTTTTTTTTAAATAGTCTCACGATGATGGGATCAATAATTGTCACGCTCCGCCGCTGTACAAAAGCAATAAATACCTCATTTTAATGCTTATCCGATTATCTTTAACACTTGGCATTCTAAACTCAGAAATACACTTTTTGAGATGTCCTACTATTGAACTGGGCGCGATCGAATATATATCCACTCATTATGTACCGATTTTCTGATGTAATGTTAAAATAATTTATAATTGGCCACACACTTATCACCAAGTACGAAATTGCGTACAATTAAAATTTGAGTTAAAAATGTCTAGTATACGGGCCTATATTATGTCTTTTAAATATTGCGGTGGGGTAAATATTTGCTCGGTAGATGTACTTAGTACCGGACTATATTCAAATAGAATTTTAACCGTATCTATCTGAAGCGTAAAATGTCAGACGATGCCTTTAGGTATTTTATACAATATTAAATGGACATTGTTTTCATATATGTTCTGTCTCTATTTGAAAATTAATGTATATATGCTACGAGTTGAAAATTGTGGAGAAAATGTCTTCTATAAAATTCGAGCAGTATAAATCAATTGAAGTTATCATGAGAGAGTTGGCATTGTACCAGAAGGTAATGCCTAGAGTTTTGTTTAAATGTTGAAAAATGTAGCTTTTTAATGGTGATAAAGTATCTTGAATATCTAAATTGTTAATGGTGATGGTGTATGCAGTATGCAGTATACTTTATGGACAAGATTGTTCAAGAAATCTGTTAGGTAACCTATAGCTGGCTATTTTCATTTTTTTCATTGAAAATTTCCATTTAACTAAACTATCTGTTGATTAAATCGATTATATGTCTATTTGTAATCTATTATTAGGTTTGCATACATAAGTCGCTAACTAGATATATAAAAAATTACGTTTTTCCCTCTAATTGATGAGCTAGAGACTTTGGGATTTTGTATATGTGTACATTTGATTGAATTGTTTGTTACTATATAATGAGCTAGAGATTTCAAATTTTCTAGCCCTATTAGAGTGTTAGTAAATAATAAATTCTAGTGATGGAAATTGACAAAATTCTATAAATTCTCCACTAAATAATAGGGAGCTAGAGACATGAAATTAGAAATAAAAATGGTGTCTATGGTGTCAGAAGGGGGCATCGGCTCTGAACATTGGTGTATGTCCGGGTCGGCAGATTTGCTCTTTTTTGATAATTAAAATTTGAATTTGTTGGGCCTTTGTTTTACTGTAAGAGTGAGTGGTTCAGATGTCACCGTAAAATCGTATGGACGAGAACTATAGAATAGAAGAGGGATATTCAATGGGCCCAACTAAGTACCATATGGTACTATGGACTTGAACACCTGGAAGTGCACTCTACATTTATAACAGATAATAGTGGCTCACAAACTACATGTATAGTAGGTTGTGAATGAATGCATGAATAAGCTTTTGATAAATTTAAATTGACGTTATAATAATTTTATCCATTATCGACTCCTGAAAAGATTTCCAAACGTGCTTCTAAACTAAATGTACTTGGCCTTAATATTGTTTAGCTCAATATTAATTAATCATTATTTACCTATAGCTAGAAGATACATATAATTATGAGTCTTTATTGTATTTATTTATTTGTATTCGTATATCGGAATTTTTAATGAAAGCAATGAGCATCATACCAAGTATGTATAATTTATATATTTACGTTTTCATCTTGTCAAACAATCAATGTCATTTCTATTCGATTATTATGATGGTTCTCATCATTAAAGAAATTCAAAACAAACAATTTTCATTTAATTATAAATGAAATAATTAAATATTTAACCACGTTTGTATACAGTGGGTAACTGTCATTTCCGGCCAAAGTAAAAAATCTTCAAAATTAACTTAATAACTTAAAAAAAAAATGTATTTTTTAAATGTGATTTTTATTATGAATTATTAATACAAATGAAAAACTAAAGTGAAAATTTATTATCCAACTATTATTTTCGGCCAAAGGATAAAATAAATTTAAAAAAAAATCATAACAAAGTTTTAACTTGAAATTAATATTTTTTGGGATCTTCAATAATGTACTGTAACCGTTTTTTTCATTGGAAAAAACTAACTTTTTTGTAACATCTGGATTGATTCTTGGCCACGGTTCCTGTATGGCTTCTCTCATTTGTCCAATGCTGTTATAGTTGCGTTTATGAACTTCCGATTGCAGATACGCCCTTTTTGGCTCTACTTCCGGTTTTTGGTCTCACTTCCGGTTTTTAGTTTTACTCCCGGTTTCTATATATACTAGGCATCCAAAAAGGTGAATGCCTGAAAACATGAATTTCCAAAAAGATTAGGAGCAACATTTCGTTTGTATATAAATTCCAAAAACATGAACAGTGTTCGCTCAATTTTATATTTCTTATGTTTTGCGTATTTATTGTTTCTCCTTATCTAATTTACACTAGCTGAGAGTGGTGTTGTCTCAAAACTGTCTGTTACTTTTCTCAGAAAATATTTGGAATATTGAAAGAGCATAATAATTCATAATAAAAATCGCATTCAAAAAATACATTTCTTTTTTGAAGTTTATTAGTTAATTTTGCAGATTTTTAACTTTGGCCGGAAATAAGAGTTACCCACTGTATACGTATACATATGTAAGTATGTATATTTAATTTCAATCTACCCAACTACATGAATTGTGTGAAAGAAAGAAGAATAATATAATGAACATAATCGACGTTAACATATTTTACGTGATTGATTTGCTCATGAATATAAAAATTTTCTGTTAAACAAAGTGGGTATTTCATAAATGCCTCCCTATCAACAAAAGCACACACATCCCGATTCCAGCATTAACATATGTATTGTATGTATGTATGTATATTGTGCAAATATATGTTCAATATATACATACATACATATAATATAATATAATATAATATAATACACATGCACAAACAAATATTATGTTAATGAAAAAGTTTATCAACTCCTATTATATATTAATTTTCCAGACATTTAAGCGCAAAGTTTTCTACCTTATATTATATTGAAACATAATAATATGGGGGAGTACGTCATGTGTTCACCTTTTTAGTCACACCATATTGGTTTTTGTTTGTTGAATTGGAGGAGTATGGGTCCGGACATTGATTTTCCCTAAAAATAGCAAAAAAAAAACACATTCAGCGCCCACTACCATCATCACTAAAATATCCATGTGGAAAGTTTTTTTATTTTCTTGTTACATTGAAAGTGTTTGTCTAAAACGATGGATGTTGTGTTCTTGTGTTTTTTTTTTTGTACTTTTTTTTTATTCCCCGTTTAGGGCAAACAATATCCAAATAGGGCCAATACAAATTACGGTTAAATTACAAAATATCCTATAGAGAAAAGTTATTGCATTGGGAATATCGTTGGTACAGAGAACATTGATTGGTTAACGTTTATAAAGAATCAATATTATGTACACATGAACACATATGTATGTATGTATTTAAGTATATACAATACGCATATAATGTACATAAGCGAGTAAATATATGTATAGTAAAGGAAAATGGAAAAGCATCATTATGCCTTTAATCCTAAAGTTTCTTGCCTTTTCTCTCTCACTCTCGCTATCTCGATTTCATTGTGAAAACCGCCTAGAATTGCGAAAATTAGGCAAGCAAGTATACAATAACTTTCTACAAGCTGCCTTTAAAACTTTAATAAATTTTGTATCAAAAATCGAGAACTCTGTGTGTGTGTGTGTGAAACCTTAAGCTTTAAATACATCTGTTAAAGATTTTTAAAAAATCAGGGTATTAAGGTTTTGTCTCAAGAAGACTAAGCTAAGCTGAGAAATGTATGAATCAAATGTCGAGGGTATATTTTAGCCGGCTTAATTATTAGAACAAATGATTTTTCGATATAAAAAGGTCTTTCTCGGTATCCACTTTGGAAGCATTGTACAATATATTGTTGGACTCAGTGGTCGAAGTGGCAGGTTAAAAGTGGTGGGATGGTTAGACATTTATATGTTTTTAACTTTTCATGCCATTGTGCTTCTGTCCAGTAATCTAGGATCTTTAAAGTGATAGGCTCCTGTAATGTTCTGTCGTGGCTTGATGTACTAGGTACATTACAAGCCTCCTCTTCCCGCGCCCTTTTTTTCACATGTTCTTCTTCAAGAAGATTTTTTCTTTTTTTTTATCAAAAATTAATCCATTTTTTTAGAATTTTTTTTTTTAAACAAAATTTAACACAACTTGGAAGCTAACGCGATTTGAATATATATTCAAAACTAAATCGACTAA
>JANSTT010019954.1:0-10424 GCA_026745375.1 Platyura marginata | reverse complement strand
TGTTCAATAAAATTGTTCATAAATTTGTACAGCTACACTTCAAAAGTAGAGCATTATTGAACGAAAATGCACAACTGAACTAAGTGAACAGGTTGATACATTATCTAGTCTACTTACACTGATCAACCGATCAACCGATCAACTATTCATAGCTTGCTTTTCATCATAGCTATTAGAACGTGTTTTGTTCGTTTGTCTATAAAGCGGCAAAATGATTTCCAATAGATAAGATAACAGGGCTTAATAGGCCCCTTTTGTGCCTTTGCGTTATGTTTTTAAAAAATAAATTTTTAAAAATATTTAATTAATATTTTCTTTGGATGTTTTATTGGTAAGATAAACTATGTGAAGCATATAAAAAGTTCTAGTTGATAAAGCCAGAAAATAAAATCTTTATGCGACATTAAACATGAAACAGGGTTCGACAGGCCCCTTTTATACTCTTTAGGGTTAAAACTGTTAGTGTATCCAGAAAAATTATTTACTTACTCTACTAAAGTTTTTCTTAAAAGTATTACATTTCAATTCAATTAAATAAACATATTGATTGATCTTTCATTTATATATAAGACAAGTAGTGGTACCTATCTAACCGAAACTAAGGTGATGATGTATATATATATATATATATTATTGTTATTGTTTACAAATTATAGTTGTACAGTATACATATTATACAAGAAGTTAATGTGAGAAAATGCAATGAACTGAAACGTATGGCGATCAATTTACAGTTATTGTTAACCCGCGCATAAAATACCGTAGGTACTATATGTAATTAAATACAAGCGCAAACTGTCCGATGCCTTAGTGAGTACTATGGGTGGCTCTGTTGAATGGTATTGTTTAAGATTTAACTTGATTTAATAATTTAAACTTTAATCTAACATTCCTGTAAAGGTAACACTTACAAACTTTATATGTTCATATATAGGAATAGGTATGTATCAATTACACACCTTTTATATACACAGTTAAGTACATAACTACATATAAGACAACATGACATCTTGTAATTTCGCAGTGTAACTTACATTATTAAGTGATCATTCATACATATATATATATATATATATATATATATATGTAATCTGAAGAAGTTTTCCAGATGCAACTAATGCATATCTAAAGAAATTGATAATTATTTTAATTACTATTTATAGAGTGTCAGTAATTTATTGAATATAATTATTTGATTAAACTCATGGCACACGACACAAATATGTAAATTATAGTAATATATGTTAAAATTTAATTTATATAGAACAACGGTGGGCAAATGCGGCTACGAGAGTCAAATGCGGCTCTTCGGTGAGTTATGTGCGGCTCGCATTCAAAATTAAAATTCGTTTTTTTTAAAGCTTCATATATCAATGAATATCATATTTAAAATACTCGTTTTTATTTTCACTCTCTTTAAAGTAATTTTGTCTAAATCAATGCTTTTAAAAATTCCGCGAGCGCAAAACAGATTGGAGCATTAAATCGAAAAATGGCTCGAAAATTTTAGTTTTCCAAAATATGAAAAAATAGATCAAGATAAAAGTTTTGGCCTGCCAATGGATAAGCTCATTATTCAAATATGAATGTGGAATGGGTCGAGCAACAAAATATTTCATTTGTACCATCCCCATCCCCAATGTAAGACCAACTGATTTTTAAGCCCTATTGCGTCAAAATGTACACGTAGAAAGTTGGGAGGGACAAAACAGAAACGAGCTTTTAAAAAGAATACGCAGTTATGTAAAAAAAAATGTCAACTTTTGGTCCATAAGATGATGAAAAATTCATAAAATTAAAGATAATGAGCCTCTACAAAAAAAATTAAATTATTTAATCTAAATAGTTAACTGATGTTTTAAATTTACGATCTTTTTAATTTTGTGCCTTACTTTATTGGCACATGTGTGGCTCTTTATAATATATGTATAAAAAACCGGAATGCGACTCTCATTGGCTCATGGTTGCCCACCCCTGATATAGAATATCGATAGTTATTTGACAAAAGGCCCTAACATCAATTTTTTCAAAAATGGTTTTTTTTATGAAATCTGGTTATTTTGGAATCAATAATTTATTTAATTTCACGAACAAATATTTTTTTCTCCGCTTTTCTTTAATATTTCGTTCTCTTCAATAAAATGCTGTGTAAAAATATTGCTCCTGAAAAATTTGAAAAATTAGGGTTAGGGCCCATTGCCAAATAACCATCAATATGTAAGAATCGCTTAAGAATTTAAGAATGATGTCGCAATTTTATGGAAATGTACCTTTTTTTTATTTAAATTACATGTTAACAACAGTTGCATTTAAGAGATGATCTGTTGTTCTATAAATATATTCATTGTAACCAAAAAAAATTGGTCTGGGAACAAATACCTATTAATTAATGGTAATTAACTTATTAATTTAATTAGTTCATATTCTAAATATAAATTAATTACTAAAATAATATCAGATTACAATTACATAGATACCCAAAATTACAGAAGTTTCAATAACATGCATTATAAATAGGTGTCAATAAAATTAACGACCTTTCTTTTAAATATTACCTCGTTTACAAGATAGAGAGAGAGAGAGATGAAATAGATGCACGTAAGAATCATAAATATTTCGTTGTTTATAGGTAGAGGTACACCTTATATACCTGGAATTACAGCAAAAATTTATAAAAACTGATTTTAATCTACAATATAATCGGAATGTTAAAATTTTAAATAAACACAATTTATGGTAAAATGATAGCTATTTGAAAAAAAATGTATTTATTGGCTTGAATGTCATCATCATTATATTCAGTTTCATCAATATATACATACATATGTACATACATATCTTCTAAATGGGACATTATAATATTATAGATCAGATCAATGTCGGTGTCCTGGATGTAATATTTTTTCAAAATATAATTATGTATATATAGTTTTAGCATTGTTTTTATACTAATTTTATTGTCTTCTTGTTACATTGATAATCTTAAAAAAATAATAAATAGCTACAAACTAGGTTTAGAAGTCTTTTTTGGTAGTAACCTCTTCTCTCGGGTGCATTAATTTTAGTATTTAGTTAAAATAGAAATCACATATCGATGGTTATTTGACAAAAGGGCCTAACCCTTATTTTTCACATTTCTGAGGAAAGAGACAGCATTTTATTGAATAGAACGTTTAAAAAGCGGAGAAAAACTATATTCTTTCGTGAAATTTAGTAAAATAGTGTTGTCAGATAGTGTAAAATATCCAAAATTACCATATTTCATAAAAAAAACCATATTTGAAAAAATGTATGTTATTTCGTGTCTTATTATCGCATTTAAATATATTATAATTGTAATTGTTGTAACCTGAGTCATTCAGTTTCATTTCTTAAAAAAATAACAGAGTTTACAAGATATTATTTAAAAGTCACCCAAAAAGACTTTTTTTAAAGAATTTAATTCTCGACTGAAGTGTACTTTGCTAAATGACTCCTAAAAGATCTAATATCTTTATAGTATTATTTATCATTGCCTTGGCATCATTACACACATAAATTTGATATTTTGATGATTACATAAAAAAATCGAAGCAAATGCTTCAAATACTGAATAATAAATAATAATTTGAATTAAAAAAAAAAATAAATAAAAAATTTAATTAATTCGCCTAGAAACGTAGACCATTAACGTTAGCGCGAATAAAATCGATCATCATTTCCTTAGAATATTTAATAACTCTATACAGTAACTATTTGAACCCATGGGGGCAAACCAATTTTCACTTAAACATAATGCGGTAATTTTAATTTTAAATGGTTAACTCCCAAGAATATACATACATACATATATTATTTAACGTACATCCAGAGGTATGTACATATATTGCAAAAATGATTGATTGTGAGTCATATAATCATAATCAATCTTATATGCATAAGGATGTAAGCAAAATATTTGTGCGCGTCGAAAAGACAATATTCATTTTGTGTGCACATCAAAAACGACAGCAGGCTAAAAATAAAATATACAAAATTGCATTTCAACAAGAAGCACAAGAAAAAAAAAAGAAGAAGTTATGTTATTGCATAGGTCATCGCACCTTATGATACGCTTTATAGATAATATGAAACAAACCAAGTACGATATTATTAGTAGTAGGTATATAAAATGCAATGTTCTGTTTGTAATAAATAAGAAATTTGTAAGCGAATAACTGTAGCGGAAATACAATGTATCTATACTTAGATATAGATATACATGACTATATAGTATAATGTAACGCTTCTTTGGCATTTTCGTCTTGAAGGCATCTTTTTTTTCATCTAAATCTCTGAGTTTTCTTTTGCATTATTCTGAATTTACATTTATGTAATTTTTTAATATAATCAAATATCAAATTAACACAACGTTCACGCAAAGGCTCTGAAAAGCTCTTAAAGCTTTACAAAAATATCCTTAGATTCATTACAGAACTCTCAATAAAAACTTAATAGAATTGAATAAATACAGGACTATATTCCTGCTGTTTTTGCCTAGAAGTGGACGAGACTGTAAAATTGTATGTGAATGCATTATTGATTTAGAGAAGCTAACACCATACCGGAAATCTGACAGAATAAACCCCCCGCATATTCTTAGACAATAGCATATGACAATAGCATATAGCATAATCATCTTTTACTGACTGAAAAAAATAAAAATCCATAATAAATAGAGGAATGTTTGCTTCTTTCGCCAATTTAAACGCTTCTAATTAATGTATGGTATGATAGATGATGATGACAGTGGTCTGTTAATAATTATTGCCACTGAAGAATTGTTTTTTTGATTTTTAAGAAAAAACATAAATTGTTGTACCACTATGATCGTGCGCCTGATTATTGATATACTAAAATTTGCACCATAGAGAAAGGCCAAAGCATTGATATTACACAAAATATGAATATTATCCTCTACATACCGGTGCTTGAGCGGCACAGAGGTACATAACTAAATTGAGTGAAACTTTTTTTTTTTTGAAATTACAACATTAAAATAATTCTGGTAAATTGCTTTTGCGCAAAACTTTATTTAATTAAATTGCGTCATCTTCTAAATGCGCAATGTACATAACTTAATAAATTCATCGCATCTTTTAAAAAATACAATTTCTACGAAATAACGATTATTATTAATGGCCTTATTGAGATGGTGATATATTTTGAGTGTATGGTAGAAAATTATATTCATTGCTATATGTTTACTTATATAAATTATTTGACAATTAAATTATTTTATTCATACTAATTGCTTGATGTTTATTATAAATGAATTTTATTTCAAACTAAGATAAAGAATATTAAAATACCATAGAAAGATTAATAAATATAATAACCCATAGGTATGCAAAGAATTTATCTTTAAATTAACAAAATTTCTCAACAGAATATCAATTCAATAAATGACTTTTATTAACTCAATTATTAAGATTGCATCACTGGACAATACATTACATAAATATCTTTCCACAATGTCCAAAAAAGTGTGGTCATGGGAAAAACCCATTAATTAAATCACTGTATGCAGAATATTTTATCGATTCCATTTCTTAGGTATTTCCCTTGGTGGTTAGTAAAAAATAACTAAGTATTCAATATATTACTAATATACCACCCCCAATAAATTATTCATATTTTAGACGAATTGAAGAACGTGAAAGAGTTAACAATATTAACCTTGAGATCTTAAATGTATTTATAGGTAGGTACATAATTATTATGGAAATATCTAATATTATACTATTTGAAATATACTGTTTTAATCGGCTCAACTAATAAATCAAACAATTTTCCTTGAATTTCTGTGCCAGATCCCACGTTCGGTCTATTTTTACTTGCGTGATGTTGAGTGAGTTTTGATTAATTTTTATGTTTATTAATTGTTTTCTTTCAAACGCCTATACATATAGGTACTTCTTAACTCTATGCGCTACGCTGTTATTTACTTTATTTAGTCTGAAAAAATTACAATATAAAATTTTTAAGAATTTTATTTTTAATTTAATTCCATTCAAAATGATAAATAATAGAAATTAAAATTGTGGCAGTGAATCGAGATTTTAGCTCCATAGTCTACATCATAGGTCGCCAAATGTCACTCAATTTACTCAAAACCACTCGCAGACATATTTGTTTTCATATACATATAATACGAATACGTAATAAAGAAAGAATAGAAACAATACAAAGTGTGTAACACAGCCTAAATTTAATTTTGTTGGTTCTAAGCCCAAATTAATTGTGGAGGCAATGCACAAATAAATAAATAAAATGTTTCTATGTGTTTTTTTTTTACTCAGACGCCATATTGGTTTGAAGACCACTGGGTTACATAAATACAAACTTTTACTATTACTTACTTACTGTTACTAATAACATTGTTATTAATTAGTAATTACTATCTGAATCTGATTGTATACTTAGTTTCTAAAATAAAAAAAAATCATTTTGACCACACCATCTTCAATAGAGCTCTTCATCACTTAGTTTAAAAAGCTCATCTATCCAACAATTAAACTTTATAGGTATGTAATATCAGACAAGAACTGTTTTCGATACACCTCATTGCTTTCTTACACTGCAAGTTATTATTTGTTTGAACATTTAAATGTATATGGCATATATCTGATCTAGTTTATAACTATACACTAATTTTATTTTTATTTAAAATATTTATTCCATGCGTACAATAATTTAGACGTTAAATATGTTCAATGTTTTTGTTGTTGTTACTGTAATATATTATGACTGACTATGGTATATGTAACAAGATATATTTCTCAGCAAGCAATACATTCAAAGGAAAATAAGAATTTTTACGAGACAATAAATTTGTAGAAGGATCTTTCAAATTCTAATTTTATCATCATATAGAACCCAAATCATATCACCTACATGTATAAGGAAATTCCTTTCAGTGTTCCCTTCACAATTTTTACAGCGACAAATCCACAATCCACTCTTATCGTAAGGCATATTTTGTATGAATAAGTCGAAATTCAGTAATTTCTACTACTTGTTGGAATTTATATCTGAGAAATCTATGAATGCCATTATTCTTTATTTTAACGAACTTACAAAACGAGAAGATCACTATTGTACGGAAAGGTGGCGATTGGATTAGAACTATATTTCTGTTTATTATTGTAGTTACGCGCAGTGTTTCACACACAAGATGGCAGATATTTGGTAGCGTTATTTTAGACGCAGCCATACTACAGAATACTGACTTTCATTAAAAGGACCGACATACTTTTTAAAGGAACATTAGGACATTAAGGCTGATTACGTGTCAGTTTTGACCAATAAAATAATTGTTACATTCATTTATAAATTATGTAAATAAATTTGCACACATAAATTACTTATTATTGCATCTACCTACATACAACATAAATGATCATACATTTTTATATGCTAACAATTAATTCGTTCCTGTTGAATGCATCTGTTATAAGTTCTTCAAACAAATAAATTCAAATAAGTATAAACTTAAAAAAAAATATAATTTACAAACTGATATTTCTTGTTTAACTACCTACATTTTAGATCGCACTACATAAATCAATTGAAAATATAAATTATTGTAATAAAGTCTTTAATAAAAGTTATATAGTTACCTCTAATATCAACTATATTTTAATTTTTAAAAATAAAGTATCAGGAGTAAGATTTATAATAAAATTACTTGTAAGGTAAAAAGCTTTGTGGTTTTAAATCTTCGATATAAAGTCTATTTTGCTTATATTTGTAAATAGTCATTTAGGGATGAGACGAATGCATAAGAAATTATTTAGTATAATTGAAAATGAAAGATTACAAAGCTTACCATAACGCGAATTGTGCCATCGTTGCCATATGGCAACGCGTAATAATCCACTAAATAATAATAATTATTATAATTGATCTGCCTGTTTGGTGTTGCCATACGACAACGCTCGGAAAATTCGGGTTAATCGAATGGTTTTTTATTGAAGCTCGTTAAATCGTTTATGAGTCAGTTCTCATCATTTTATCAATGACATTACAAAATGACTTATGTATAACATTATTTTAAACACGCGTGAATATTTACAGTTGGCAGCACTGTAGGAAATTCGAATTTAATCACCCTGTAGTTATAGTTATTATGAGGGGAATTCAAGTATTTATAATTTATTTTTAAAATACATCTAATAATAAGAAATTATTATTATGTATATATGTAGGTACTTATGTATGTACAATATACATACATGTATGTATATATATTTCGTAATTACCTAGACTTGCCCTAAACATTCTTTAAGAAATATATTATGAATAGACTTTTGATAAATCTAAAAAAATGAAAATTTAAATAAAGCAAAAAAACAGACAAAATCTACTCCTGCGTCTGCGCTATGTTTTTTTTAAAAGCACACATATTACATATGTATGTATGTATGTATGTACAAATAAAAATATCAAAAATTCCATACTTTTGTTGTCATATATTTTTTAACACAAAATTTTATGCACTTCATCGTTTGATCTATGTCCGACGGTTACGTCTTGGAAAAAGGAAGAAACATCGTGTGTGATGCAGCGCATATTATACATGCTGTACGGTTTTCTAGTCAAATAAGAATAACCAAGTGCCTTTATTTCAATGGTTTTGTTTAAAAATATTCTGTTTATTTATTTTGTTATAGTCATGTCATTAATAGGAGAGGATGCATTCATATATATAATATTTTATGAAGGTACGTACAATCGTACATATATAAGTATTTACATAGGAAGACTTGTAGTGTCTTAACTATTCTTTTACTTGCATAGTTCTTCACATCATATGCATATGTATATGTACCTATGGTTAATGTTGAATTAATTTCTAAAAAACTACGTCTGTAGGGTATTTATGTTTAGGTTCATACTACATACATAATGTAAGGAAAACATTAACAAATCTATTAATAACGATTAAGTACCTCACCTCCATATATTATAAATCATTCATCATATACCTACATCACGAAGGAATAAAATTAATTTATAATAAAAGTTGCACATATAATATTATTGTATGTATATAACTATATAAGTCCATGGTAGTCATCATCATCATCATCCCACAGTACAGTACGGATTGTTATTATTATTATGACTTTTGAATACTTATGAACTTGAAAACAATACTTATTATGATGAAAAAATGCACCTGTGCCGACCATAATAAAAAAAAAATTCATTCATGTGTTACATACACTTCATGAACAATGCATTTTATTTGTACAAGGAGGATCTTTCTTGTTACAATAAAATTCTTACCATATGTTAAAAAAAAAAATTATGTTGATGACAAGCAATCACATTCATATGGTAAATGTATGTATAATGACGGTAAGATAAATTAATTTTTCATTATTTAAACAGTTGAGTGTATGTATTGTGTTAAGAATTTTTGTTCATAACTACATATATATTGAAAATCTCAAAAATAATCTAGAGACGATTCATTGCTTATTGAAGTCTTTCGTTTTACTGCTGATTTTTTGGTTCTTTGTAATAAATGTTACTAAACGAAAAAAACAATTTGTCATCTTGTTTGTTATCTGCGATTTTTAGAGAAGCTTGTTGTGTGTTAGTCAATCCTTTTTCCTAACGCAAAAATAATTTTTTAATTTAAATTAATTTAATTTAATCTGAAAAATGCTGAAACCACAACCTGTCTGCGACTTTTAGAAAACCTTTCTAAAGATAATTAAATTACATACATTAATTACTGCTGTATTCAGAAAGGTCAGTTACAATTTAAACAAGACAATAAAACAAAATTGTTTATCTACCAATTATAGTTGTATGAAGCAAACTTAAAATATTCTTTAATCTGATGATTATTATTTCATAAATCAATAATTCTCTTTAAATGTTGACCTTTCAAAGCAAATCAAAATGATGTTACACACGCGGTAAAAATGTATAGTCTGCACGCAAGTTTTTTGTTGTTATAGACAAGTTAATTGTATACTATGTCATCGTAGCGTGTTAAAGTTGAATTTTAATGTACAGTATTTTTGTAGGTAATCAAAAATTATGTTTTGAATTTTTTTTTATAAATTATCACAAGTAACTAAAAACATATGTTTAAAAAATTCTTCAACTAATAACCATTGGCATATGCTTAAAATATATATCTACAAAAAAATTCTAATTTTATTGTTATTAAATATTTTTTTTTCTTTTTCTTTTCAGCAAAAATGAAAACATTTTTGCCACTAGTCGTGTGGATGGTGCTGTTCATAAATACAGTAAGTACACAATAATAGTATAACATATTCATTCATCCATTTATATGTACATATACTCAGTAACGTAGCGTGGGTTTTATTTTTGCCTATACAAAGTACCTTTGAAATTCTTACTTTAATCCGCCTAACTTC
>JANSTT010019953.1:0-10424 GCA_026745375.1 Platyura marginata | reverse complement strand
ACAATGTTTCCACAATAACAACGACTCATCTTAACTTTCCATTACGAACCAAACAATATAAAAAAAAAATTTCATTTATCAAAATAAAATATTTTATTTAATTAATTTTGAAATATGAACAACAATATACTGTTAAAACGAAACGGACGGAAAAATTTTGGAAATTCGAGTTATTTTGTGCGGTTCTATCGTAACCGTAAACGTCAGATTACGTAAATTGCGACCATAATTTGTCTCCAGAAACCCATTTTTAATAATAATAAAATGGTTGTCTTATGCATTTAATTTATGAAAGAAAATCGTGTTTTCAAACAAAAAATCTTACTTTTGAATGTTAGTGAAACCATTTTGTGTTTAATTTAACTCCATGTGCACAAAAATATGGTAATTTTGTCAAAACGATAATAATACACTAAATTGAAGTCGACAATCCGAAAATCTCAAATTATTTGCTAAATTTGAATATTTTTCAATTTTTCGAACAGGCAAAACTTTTTAACCGAAATTCAGTGGCCAATCTGTTATTATACACCATCTGTAGTGAAAACAAAACAATTTAGTTCTCAAGTGTACAATGTCAAAGTGGTTTGAAAATGTTACAATTAAATTTGTCAGTCATTGCGATTGTAGCAAACGACTACTTATGAACTTAACTAAAATACTAAAACTGGCGTTGGGACAAATTTCATTAACTTTAACTACTAAACTACATACCGCTTGGTCTTTATAGTAATTGAGAGAGAGGAATGATTTTTTTTTTTGGAAAAATTTAAATTTAATTACGCCAAAAAGAATACAAAACAAAAATACAATTTTGAAATGGATTGATCACATAATTAGCTTGATTAGCAGACTTTTATAATTCAAAATAATGTAAATGGAGTGTAATTAATAACTTCTTAAGACAATTTTATAATCTACTAATTAACTATAAACTCAAGTATTTCTCCTGGTTGGAATTTTTATCGTAAAAGATGAAACACAATTGAAGTAGTTACCACTTAAAATTAAAAATTAAATACCACGCACTGTGTTTTTGTTTTTTTGTTGTTTACCTTTGATCGCTTCAACAACTTTGTATTCTGTATCTCAAGAAATTATTGATGATGATTACACAGACTATACACACACACACATCACATTTTGCTGTAAGGGCTCTTATAAATTTTCGATATATTTTATGTTGAACGCTACCCTATCATAATGTACCTAATGTATTAATGTATTGAGAGGAACTTAAAACGATTTATAAGATGAGCGGTGAGCACTTCACTGTATGTTTTATTTATTTAGGCGTTGATTAATTGCGGTTTGGTTGAGAGTGTTCATGTTTTCGCCTATTCAATATTGTCAGCAACTATAACTCCTGTTATAGAAAGTTATAGGTATCGAAAATAAATATTAATGTGAAACAACAAGTTTGTTTTCTTAACTGTATAAAGAACATTTTTCAGTATATATACCGAAAAGTGGTGACGAAATCGTTAAAATGTCGTTTTTGGTTAGATTGAAAATTGTTCCAAAACGAAAATAGCTTTCAAGACACTTATAAAGAGAACATTGTGCTTAAAGTCACCCAAATAAAATCGAAAGCAATCCGAAAAGTTTTTATCAAATAAAAAATTTACTGAACTTCAAATTTGGTATGGTTTATGTTGAAAACTTTAGTTTAGTTTCAGGCGTTATTTACTTACTAATGAAAATGCAAATTCAGAAATAGATAAACTATCAGATTTCTATTAATTTACATGCTACATTCACACCTCACCAATAACCAATTCAACTCTTAACTCTTTGTTTTAAGAAGGATTAAGTTAATATAATTGACAATGTATTTGTATTCCTTAAAATTAGTCTAAGTCAATTATAGCAATTGGCAGAGACATGTTCGAAATAACAATACCCACCCAAACAATACACCTATATTAAGTCAATACAGAGACAACATGATTTAGATTAATTATTCATTTATTTAACTATACAATTCAAATTCTGTTTTTACGGTTATTGTTGAGAGATGTCGTTTTTCTGGTTAATAGCAATGCTTAAAGGGTTGAAACCGCATTTGCGTTTAAATATGTAAATTAAAGCAAATTATAAATGCAAATGAGTGACGCATGAATAATACTATTCAGAATAATGTAGAATAATCAATGACTTGTATGTATATATATATATATATATGTATGTATGTATGGTATGTATGTATGTATGCATGTATGTATGTATGTATATGGTTTGACCATATATGTATTAAGTTTATTCTAGAGAATTCGGACAATCCCGACAACAACAATTCAACATTAATTAAACAGCAGCCAATTTGGTGTGAGAAGATTGGTGTGATGGATAGTACAATTAATCATTTGCTCGCTACGCTTGCAATAAGAAATATTATTTTACTTGCATATTTTAAACGTGTCAATTTGATGAATGCGACATAACTTAACTTAACTATACAACTTTAGAATTATAGTTTAGACTTAAATTTTAATTGAGTTTTTAAAGTGCTCACTTCAAAAATAGTTTATATTCATTGAATTAATTATTATGACTCATACATCTTTAGAAGTGTTACTATTTTATTTTATAGTTATTTTTCTTAAAAATATTGCCCCACACCCCACACAAAATCTGTTTCTATCTAACGAAAATTCCTTGCAACTTCAGCCATAACATTTACACTCTACACCTCTACTTGGTTTAAAGTGATTGATTTCCACTTTCTCCTTACGCAAATGTAAGAAATGTCGGTTTGCATAGCGTATTTTTTATTGCTGTGCAAGTATAAAAGATTACCGCTTGTATATGGATATGGTTATTTGATTGGTGACCATAAAACGGCAATATATCATTTACGTGTTTTATTTACTGCAAAAGTTTGAATATTTCTTTTTTGCATATACCTACATACGGTAGTCATTTCGATATATAAATGAAAATTAAGAAAAAATATTTGAAAAATCAACATTGTAGATGTTTTTTTTCTCCACATATATAGCTAACATTTCAAATATCTGACTTCAACTATTGCAAAAATAGATAAATTTACTTCGATGATCGCTAGATGCAGAAATGTGTTTCCAGAAAATGCATTAAAAATGTTCTATTTGAGGCTCTACCTGGTTCATCGTCAGCGTTCTCATAGTTCTTGTACCTGCTAATTCACTTTTTCACAAATATTATCGATCATTTTGTGTACAGATGGAATATATTAACAAATTGGCCACTGAATTTCGGTTAATTCCAAAAAATGTTTGAAAAATTCAAAAATGTTAGAATTTAATAAATAATTTGAGATTTTCAGATTGACGACTTCACTTTAGTGTATTATTATCGTTTTGACAAAATTACCATATTTATGTGCACATGGAGTTAAATTAAACACAAAATGGTTTCACTAACATTCGAAAGTAAGATTTTTTGTTCGAAAACACGATTTTCTTTCATAAATTAAATGCATAAGACAATTATTTTATTATTATTAAAAATTGGTTTCTGATGTACTTTGATGTCTATTTATAATAAAATATTTGTATTAAAGTTTTCCTGGTTTTCGTTTAAAAATCGCCCCTTTTTTCGGACGTAAAAGTTGCTACGCGGTGGCCAATCTTTTATTATACACCATCTGTAATTTTGTTTAGTTCGCTGCTTGTTTTACACTTAATTTTAAAACATAGTGGAAGAAAAAGACAATAACGCACAGTAGGTATTTGAATCACGTAAAGAATTTGCCACCACATAAATGTGCATGTGAGTGCAATCACAAAAATAAACGAAGACACGTTTCTGTGTGGAACAGACTGTTATACCAAATAATATGCAACAATTAACAAAAAACAAATATATTTAATGTTGAAGTACTTATGATAATTATGTAGGTCATTCAATTTAAATTTCCATCATTATTTAATAAAAACAATTTAATATGAATTAATCCCATTGCTTTAGAGTCGACTAAATTTACCCCTAGCAAATAAATTTAATTTTTTAATATACATATACAAAATTATTTGTTATACATTTCTATATGTAATTCTTATTGTACGTGCGAATGCGCCCCATGTGTTTAGTACATTTTTGTTATTTTTAATTAAAAATGCTATTTAAATACGTTGATAGGATAAATTAAACGTATTTAGTCAAGATGAAGCTAACAAAATGTATACCTCCTCTATTAAAGTACATTGAACCACTTTAAAAAAGTAAAACAAAACAAGACAATGAGTTTACCGTTCCGCCGTGAAAACTGACCAGACAAATGTTGGTGCAGAGTATCCTTATTACCTCTCAATAGTAATTATTTTTCCATTTTATGTCATTTTTTTTCCTATGTGAATCTGCTCCATATATATTCAAAATTACCTTAGCTATATACCTATATATTTTCTACTAAGGCTTATGTAAGTCTGATGGCTTTACCTACATTTATATTTATATGTCTGTACACATGTAAATTTAAGTGCTCCTAATTATAGTTATTAAAGATAATTTTTTTTTTTCATATACAAGTTTAAAGATGGATAATTTAGATATTTTGCAGTCACACCCCTCATATTTTAACTTAATTTTGGCTTTTAGCAAAGCACACGAAATAGGTATATTAAGCAATATTTTACTAACAACTAATTATAAATGCACAAACATGTTTGTAGGTACCTATGACCTTCATATTCAATGCTATATCTTGGGAAATACTTGATATTTTCATTTTTATTTAACTAGTTTAAAGTGTACTCTTTTAAATAAGACAAACAAACTTCAAAAAAGTAATCCTATTTTTAAAAAAAAAATTCACAAAAATATAAGTTTTTTTTAGCCTTACAAGTAGACTTAAGAATCTGGTTTTTTATTATAACTCAAAAGGTTCACAATAGGTTTTTATTCTAAATATAATTAACAAAAAATTAAATAATGAAGTAATAAAAAAAAAAAAAAACTTAACACAAAGTTTTTTGATTATCATATGTATATTCATAAATATATTTCTGGATGAAAGAAACTAAAATAAGTTTTCCTAATTTATCGTCTAAATTAGAGTCTGCAAAATAGAGGATAAACTTGCTGTCTTATGATGGAATAGAAAAGAATCCAAAAATGGTAAATTGTCTATCAAAAAAAAAAAAAAAAATTAATGAAATACTTCTTGCATGTTAAAAAACATATAATTTTTTTTTTATTATTTTACAAAAGCGACTACCACAACAACATTCATATTATACGGCATCGTAATACTATAATAATGACCTCATCAATAACGACTAGTTATATATGTATGTATGTAGCTGATTAAGGGTTTAAGTTGGAGCATTGTATACGACAATCCAACGACATTTTTGCTTTGTATGTCATAAAATTAATATGCAATAAATCATAACAACGAAAACTACTTAAGTACTTAGTTTGCAATTAAATATCCTTCTAACAGTAATATTGTAATCTAAAAGAACGGGGGGGGGAGGGGTTATATATTCGAATATATATGAACATTACGTGTATATTTACATATTGTAGGTATATAATGTAGAACTACAAAGTTAGCCCTTCTGTAATGCACACAGGAAATTATTTTCCAAGAAAAGCAATCAATAATTATTCCATTCTCTCTAGCCTAAGCAATTATTATACAAATTTAATGAGTTCACATAAAGTACTGAAATAAATAATTCCAAAAGCGAAAATAATGCTTAAAATCTAATTTACGGTAGTGCTACTGGTTACATAACATGGCTGGATGGTCAATTTTTCAAAATGATGAAAATTTGAAGAGGAGTCCATTACCAACAGCCGGAAGAGGCTACAAGTAAAATGTTCGCCCATTATGTACAATCTCCAACAAGTAGAAAGTTGGTGGCCCAATTTTAACTTCAATCTTCATATCGTACCATGATCTGATTTTACATAGTAGGTTGTTATCTAACTATGTATGTAAATTGTACAAGTACATAGTATACAACAATATACGAGTACCACCACACATACACATTTAAGGTTAGGTACTGCTGCGTAAATTTGCGAGAAGCAATGAATTGGTATTTATTTTAAAAACGAGACTCAGGCTACTAAAAGGAGCAATCAAAATTGGACAAAAGGACACATCAGATAAGTTTTTAAAAAACGATATTTTAAATTGAAATGTACGGCACGTGCCGCCAACCAGTCTTCCCACGCTAAAGTATGCAAAGAAAATCTAATTGAAAATTGTTTTGTTGATATTTGAAATAAAATTAAAATGAATTATCGTGCGAAATTTCAAAAATTTTCTTTCCTTTGGTTTTTGTACATTTTTAGCGTTTGTCTATAAACACCAATACTGATGAGCTTGACGAACTTAGTGAGTTTGATGAGATTAACATTTCTTTACATTGTCAGAGTAAATTTGAAAAGTGCCCATATTATTGAAAAAAGTATTTGATGGGGCGCACGAACATTTTTTTTATACCATTACCATTAATTACAGTCAATTTTTCAATTAGTATATTCCGCCTAAGAAGTGTTTGCAATTTTTTTTTTAATTAAATTTTTTAATTTTATTTTCTATTTTCAGCCGACAGTTCCTTTTTACTTGCGAATGCTCAGATTGTAGACTTTCCAATTGTATACTGCAATGAATCGTTTTGTAAAATTAGCGGATACAATCGTGCTGAAGTCATGCAAAAATCATGCAGGTTAGTATACATAGACCAATGCATTTTGCAGAAAAAAGTGCCGACTTTTTTTTATTTTGATAACTACAAGTTTTACTAGGTATCGATATGAATCCAATATATTGATTTTGTTGTACATACATAGGTACAATTCACATTGTGTACAGTTAAGCTCTGCATAATGTATAGGTACCTATGAAGAAGCTTTCAATATGTTAAAATAATCATTATATTTAAACCTTTAAATAATCTTTAAAATGTAACGTGAATCACGTAGCACTTACAGGCTTATGACAATAATCTTTTTGTTTTGATCGATTGGAAAATTAAGTAATTTTTTTTTTTACCTATAGTACCTACATAATTGATAGTTGGCTTGTAAATGTTGGTCCCTCGTGATGAGTGGTAAAATTGATTTTATTTGTAACCATGGGAAAGTTTTTCTTTTTTCATTTTAGTTTCGGATATAAATGAACAAAAATTACCTTCATTATGCTATGGGAAATTGGATTTTACCCTTTACGATTTTTTTCAAATATCAATTTAAGGGATTTCTGCTGGGGCAAATCATTACAAACCAATGAGGCGAGATTGGAAATTTGTTATAATTTACATTCACTATATGGATCCCGGTATACTAAAATGAATATTTTTTTAATTCCATAATACTGGCATCGGAAAAAGTACTCCGTTTTATTGCAAACGCGCTACATGTGAGAAATATATTTTAGCTGAATAAAAAAAAAACTAACTCCATTAAAATTATACCGTTGTGGAAGGCTTTTGCGGTTTTATTAACGGAGACTTTTTTAAAAAATTTATTTAGATGTGGCTTTATGTACGGGGAGCTGACGGATAAAGAAACCGTTTCGAGATTGGAGTATACACTGGAAAACCAACAACAAGACCAATTTGAAGTGCTTCTTTACAAGAAAAATAGTAAGTATACAATTAACATTATCGTGTTTTTAATTAGTATTCTATTCCATTTCTTATTTTAGCATTTTATTTTGCTATAGGCAGAGTAAAGAAAAAAAAGCGATAAACGACAAAAAAACGCTCACATCGTTTTCAAGAGTAAGCCCTCAGTTAAGAGCTCTGTAATTAATCTTAAGTTATTTCTGTTAAGCTTCAAGAGACTGTCAGGTCTTTTGTCGCGAATTGCTTCTTCTCGTGAATTTGACCTGGTGTCGTTTTACAATTGCGCGGCTTTTGAACGTCCTCCCAGGCCCTGATTTCCCTTAGAATTATGTTCTTTGGGAGGCAACTGAAAGGCTGAGGGATCGTAAATTTAGGTTTTGCGCCTTTTCTTGCAAAGGCATCAAAGATTTCGTTGTCACGAATTTATTAATATATTTCCACTTAAATATTCCTTCAGTCACATAACAGAAGGATTCGTGACTGACATATATGTACGAGCAACGCAAGTTATTTATTTTTAAAATTATTTTTTTTTTAATGTCTACTCTCTTAAAGTATATGATGCAGATAACTATAGCCCTTAAAAGGTTCTGCTGTGAATTTTGTTGATTGAATAATATTTCTTCAGCATAGAAAATGATTTTTAATAGAAATTTTATTATTTCTGCTATCACACTGACCTAAAATATGTTCCGGTCGAGGGTAATAAATAATATAAAAATAGCTATCTGTGTTCAATGTCCATTTATATGTGAATATTTTGTTTATCGATAAAATAGTCATTTTTGATATTCCAGAGGCTAAGAGTGAACGAATTTATATTCAGAAAATTTAGCTTTTGCCATTTATAAATCGATACCAAACATACCTACTATATAAATAGGTAGTATATCTTAGCACGCGAATTTCACACTAAGAAAAATAAATATTTAAATAAAGCAAACACATACTAAAATTAAGCAAATTCATATATGCATGAACTTGGGGTTACATCTCAAATTCGAAAGATATACTACAGTAGTGTACAATAAAAGAATTATTCATAGAGTCGTTTATAGTAAATAAGAAAAATTGGGTAAGATAAGCCATTTTCAAACATTTGATCTGGATCGATTGCAAATTTAATTTAATAAAGATTTAAAATAAATGATCGAATTTGAAAACTTCAAGATCACTAAGAAATGTTTTCAAGTTATTGAGACAAAACTGTACTCCGTTAAGTCGTTTGCGCCGGCATTTAAC
This sequence comes from Platyura marginata, assembly GCA_026745375.1. NCBI lineage: Eukaryota > Metazoa > Arthropoda > Insecta > Diptera > Keroplatidae > Platyura > Platyura marginata. The sequence goes on along the minus strand of JANSTT010019953.1, from coordinate 1,614 downwards.
CATTTTATAAAAAAACTAAAATTTTCAAGTTTTCAAATTCGACAATATTTTCCGTCGATCCCACCCTAAAATCATTAAGCGCTGAATACAGTGAATGACAATCAGTGCGATGTGGACACAGCGCTCATTCCTATATGTCCATTTATGTAACTTAAGTTAGTTTATATCTGGGAAAGATTTAATAATGTTGTCTATTGTTCGGGCTTAAATAAAATTTTAAGATAAAATATGGGGATGATTTTGGAATGTCATAGAAATGAACATAAACATAAAATTATATTATATGAACAGAATACTTGTGGGGCACGTTTAATATAAAACATAATCGAGGATAACTGCAATAAATCAGGCCACATAAAACAGTATGTGGGCTTTTTGTATAAGGGGAAATGTTAAGGAATTTTACTTATATTACTTTTTTTTTCTCTCTCAATGTTTTCAACAATTGACGCAAACATTACCAAAAATCATGTTATTAACAAAACGACAAAAAATATCGTCCTTGAATTTAGGATTTTTCGTTTTCAATTCCTAGCTAATGGTTTTGAGATTGAACAAATAAATTTAAATTCTCGCAATTTCATTTTATAATGGCAGAGAGGCTGGCACAAATAAAAAATTCTAGTTTGTACTAAAAATCATATATCATCGGTTAAACTCTTAAGGAATCCAATTTAGGAAGACATAAACATTTTTTTTTTATGACGCCTCTGTTTCTATTTGACGCACAAACAAGTTTAGAAATAAATCCTAATTTAATAGATACAATTTTATGATTGATTGCTTAAACTTAAAACAATAAACATTTGCTATTTGATATAACGCCTACCCGCCTACATAATGTTTTTGTGATTTACAGAGGTGTGCAAATTATTAAACTCAACACTAAATTTTCATGTTATCTTAGATTTTATGAATTTTTACTACAAACTAAGACTGCAAATTGCAAGGACGGTTTTGCTGTACAATGTGGGTCTTTGACATTGTTTCACCTTTGATTGACACACAAAAACTTAGCAATTGATGACTAATCGCGTCTTTTCACGTTTGCGTTTCGAGTTTCTTGCGTTTAAGAACCATTCTAACAAAACAAAATTATTCCAACGAAATGTTAGACGTTGATATAGTCAATCAAAGGTAAAAGATAATAATTTGGTACTGATGAGTCTAATAATTTGGACACCTCTGTATGTATAAATATTAAGAAATAAATATTAAGAAATTCTCACTTCTCACAAATGTCTTTCTAAATTTGTATATTCGTTCAGATACCTTCTTTACTTCACTAATAATGAATATACGTACCTACTGGATTTCATTGATTTATTTTGTTCTATATTTTAGTCATCCCTTTTGTACCCCCAGAGGGAGAGGGAAAGAGGTATAACTAGAATTTTTAGTTAAACATCACATCTTAAATCAAACATTTTTAATGATCGTATAAATTAATAGATTTGAGAGAGGTTAGTTCTTACAGTTGCATAACAGCCGGATTTTTAGAGTTCTACTGTACTGTACCTCTGGTTTACAATCTATCCAGGAGTGGTATGATTGAATTTGATCGGAAATTTGCAATCGAATCGAAAATGTCACGACAACTTTTTTCCGTCGTAT
>JANSTT010019952.1:0-10424 GCA_026745375.1 Platyura marginata | reverse complement strand
TTGATAATAGTTGGCGACAGTTGTCTCAACTGTGACTGTCAAAAAGTAGCAGTTCGTGTAATCGCATTGCACCGTTGCAACTGACGGTTTTGGTGAATTTTCACAGTTATCAACTGTGACTATGGCAACTGCTATTGTTAAAGTCACAGTTGACAGTTGATGATTATTTTGTGTTTTTTGTTCTACGTTGATCACTGGCAAAAGCTAATATGATTACACAAACTGCTACTTTTGACATTTGGGTCGCAGTTGAATATGTGTAGTTGATTGTTTGGGTGATTACATGAACTGTCGTCAACTGTTACCAACTGTCGATGGCAGCAACAGTTGTCAACTGTGGCCAACTGTTAAAAGTATCAGTTCGTGTAATCGTAGCATTATAATCGGGGTAGCCAATTTTTTCTTCTTTACTGGTTTTAAACCACAAATACGCTTCTTTGCAAAGAAATGTTGTCAAAATCTTGCTATGATTTTTACTACGTTTCTTTTATAACCTGTCTTTAAATATTAAAAAGTTCAAAAATATGTTGTAAAAATTGAAGTTAAAATTCTTCTTCAATGGGGTATTTTTATTATAAGCAGGGGTTATACTGTTATAATTATGTTTTTATATGGAATTTACAACTCTATAATAGTTTTTTACAAATTGCTACCTGCGAGTGTTCATGTAGGTATGTACTTATAAATTTAATTCTTAAATAATACTATTTAATAATATTCCGGCTTTTTTGGAGGTCTCGTACCTTCTGACACTACAAAAGTCATCTTATAAGAGCTTGACATTTATAGAGTGCGACAACTTCTTTTCACTAGTATTTCAAAATATTAATTCATATGTATATTTTACATTATATAGTTTACACTGTAAATCAAATGTCTGCTTACTAATATTCAAGATTTAAAACTATTTTATTTTAAAACTTCATTAATTCAGCCATTAAGTCGGTGAATAAATATTTCAGATCATTTTAACATAAATTTATCCATCACTAAAAAACTTTTTCTTAAAGTTTACATTGTTCTCGTATACATTAAACATAATCCATAAATGTAACAAACCTTACCTATTCATGACTGCCAGAGGGCAGTAGTGTTCTGGATTTAGTTTGGATGAGAAAAATAGTATTTCGTTGCACAACATATTCTAAGCCAACCAGAGCAGTATATTGCAGATTTTCTTACTTTAGCATGTTAACGGCGTAACTAGGTTCATACATATATATATATACATACATATGTATATAGTTACCTGCTTGTAAGCTCTTATAGCTTGTATAATATATAAACATAAAGTAAGCTACATGATTCAACGTTGTTGCAAGGCGACATGGTAACAATGTATTTTATTGAACACGATAACCATAATTGTTTTATTTTTATTTTAAATTCTCTTATATAAGGGGTTAAAGGGTGTAAAGTATTTATTTGTCACTATAGCCGTTAGAGGTAATAAATGCATCCAGACAGAAAATCAATATCAGTTTTTTTTTTAAGAAATTACATTTTAGTCATTTTTTCCTTTTCGTGTATGTCCGAATGAATTTTGGTAAAGTATTTAAACTCTTAATATGCCATTGCACAAAAGTGTTGAGATAAGATAGGTTGGAACTAGGGATTGTTTTGTAACCGTCTCATTTATTAAAACCGAAGCCCAAGTATAGTGGTAATACTAAATGTACATAAAGCAGTATATACCAACTATAGCATCCAGAAATGAACCATTTTTTAAAATCGGGATTTTGGTGCAAGAATTGTTCAAAGCCGGGTACCCGGTGCTTTCGTTCGTGTTTCGCCTTAAAATGAGAAAAGCACAAAATATAAAAACTTTAATCGATTAGCGAAGATCGTATTTTCGTAGCCAATTTTCCACTACAAGAAAATACACGCTTCAAGTAATATTATCTTAGTTACTTATAATATTAAAACAATTAATGAAGTTAGGGGGATTAAACTAAGAATTTCTAAAGCACTCTGTATAGGCAAACATAAAACCCACGCTACGTTACTGATCCAAGTATAGGTATTTAAATTAAATAAAGAGAAAATGATAATAACACCGAAAACCAGTTATTTTGGTGCTTTCAGTTTTTTGAAAAACACTATTGCAATCTTAGATTATATAACATATAGGATGGATTACATCGTATATCTCGCATGAAAATAAACAATCACACAACATCGGGTGCAGCATGGGGATGAAAAATCGCCATTTAACTGCTTGCAACCTTCAACGAACGAGCCCTTAAATTGTCAACAGATATTTTTTTTTCGAATCATATAACAAAGGCGTCTCAATAAATATTTTGTATTTATGTTTTTTTTCTTTGTTTTTGTTATTCGATTTCAACTAATTTTGAACTGTTGTGATGAATTATTTCAATAATTTATAAATTTGTAGGTTTCTAAGATAAGCAGATCTAGATAAAACATGGATTGATTATAATGCATATAATCGTGCTTTTTCTATCTTCGGTTTCGTCCTGTATAATTATTTGGTCTGTGGTCACTTAAACTTACTTTTTTAAAATATTTTTTCCATCCTATTCATAATTTTGAAATAGTCAGACAATTGGGCCCAAATTGATTTTCCCAAATTAAATACTATTATTTTATTTTTTGACATTTAACTGGAAAAACAATTTATAATTAAAATCCGTACAGTTCGAACAAAAAAAGCAACGAAAATAACTTTATCTATTTTAGCAATTTGACCTTTTGATATGGCATATAGACTAAAATATTTGTGAGTCTGGCTTATATTTGAGTTTAGGTATGTACCTAGTTTATTTTAAAATCCAAATTAAGGTATATGTGATAATATACACCTACATATATACATGCAAAAAAAGGGTGATACATCGATTTATGAAATTAAAAAAAATGCCTTTTCTAAATTGTAATTGTTGTTTATCAGCAATTCACCTATCAGCATGACAGCTATCAGTATTATGCGAGAAATATACAAAATAAAATTTTTCTAAAAAAATTTAAACGGAAATCGTCCGCAATCTCAAAAAAAAAATTGCTTTAAAAAAATAGAAATACTTTTTTTATAATTTTGGTGATACGTGGTATTCGCATTAGGGTAGCGATATGTACAATGTACATATATATGTATGTATATGTATTAAGTATAGTAATGAAGTCTGACGGACTTATTGGTCAAATAAACATGATAAGTTAAATAAAAGATTTTGCTTTACCAAATACGATTCTATTTTCTTGATAATATTTTTCTTCAGTATTATTTTGATAAAATAAATATAATATAGACTTCCATTTTTATCATTTTTACCCTTATCCATATCTATGTACTGTACATACATACTAGATAAACGAATATCTATTTCACCTGGACTAACAATAGTATAAGTACGTTTTACGTTCTCGTTCATATATGTAATTCTTCTATAGAATACAAAGATATAGATAGGTAGGTACTATAAATATAGAAAATAACTCACTGTTATTTTTCAATAGGTAAATAGATTGTATTTTCAGCACAAAAATTCCATGATAAATTTCCCGAGTTATTTATTTTGTATTGTCAATAAGATCATATAATACCTAACCTACCTACCTATGTATGTATGTATGTATGTATCTACAATTCAAGGAAAAGCCCTCGGTAAAATGAAAAAATAATAAAAGTGGTTTTAATCGATTTCCTTACCGCCAGCAGACATCATGATATATACGAAAGAAACTTGAACAAACAAATCGATTCTGATAGTTTTACTTACAATAATAATAATGTGCTACATTTATCGTAATGATAAATGTCATCAATTTTCCACTTGTCGACAGTTATAACTTGTACAATTGTACATATTTAGGTATTGGTTTTGTTTGTTTTTCAAATGTTGAAGGTTAGATTATAGTATAGGTTGTAAAATTCTCTGTAGCTTACCGATTGTTTTCATTGTATTAATTTTTTTTTTATTGAAATTGAAAAATATACGAATTATTTGATTGATACTTCGATGCATTCATTGATGCTTAGTTGCATACAATTTTTAATCAAAAAGGTTTTCATAGTTTTAATCAAGACATATACAAATCTTCCCTCTCGCGTCTTAAAGAAACAACCGTTTTCACATAGTAAGTAATAGGACTTGACGAAGCGTACCTACAAAGAGTTCTATAGCGGTAGTACGAAGATTGTGTCACCGTAGACAGAAATTTTACAAAAATCGGTTTTCTCGTAAAATTTTAAATCGAAATACACATGTGCGTCTGTCTTTGATAAAGATTCTGGCTAAACGGCTTAAGTTAGGACGATCAAATTTTTACACTATTAAGTATCTAACTCTATTATTTTTGTTTTGAACAAATCAAATCAGATATAAGGGAGAAGTGGTTATAATGTGCACCTAATTTTGATATAAGTACCTATTTAAATTCATTTACCCGAAATATGTTCGAAATAGAGAAATATTACAAAAATTATATAGAAAAAATAGTAAAGATTTCTTTAATAAACCAAAAAGAAGCGATTTGACGGTACAATCAATTTTATATCATTTCTTTGTTTATGTTCAATTTACTAAATATTTATTTATTGTACAAAATGGATAAAAACAAAGTCATAGATAATAAAAAAGTAAGTATTTCTCTGATAGACCAACAGTTTTAAACTCAAGTTTTATTGCTGTACATTGGATTTTATATTGTTTTCATGAATTTTTCAAAGAAACTATTTAAAAATTTTAAAGTTATATAGTATATGCGTATTCCGTATGGGCGTATGAAGATGTAATACGAATATTCCACAGAAATAAATGATAAGAAATATATATAAAAATTATAATTACTGATTTTTCAACCAATTTTTGGGTTTCACTAATTATGCTGACAAATACATTTCCATAGTAAGTATAATGTGATTTATGGCTAATTAATTAGTTATTTATTATTTATTTAATGACAATTTTAAGATCTGTCCGTATCACTACAGAGTGGTATAGGATTTTCTAACAAAATTTCGAAAAAATCATCAAAATATTCAATTCAAAACTGGGTATTCTGCAAGAGAATTTCTCTATGGATAATTAAGCTTACAGAATACCAAGTTTGAAGTTGCACATTTTGATGATTTTCTCAATATTTTGTTAGAAAACCGGAAAAAATTTATAAGACAAAAAAGATTGAAAATAAAATTTTACTTGAAGTAAGATTATCTTAGTTATAATATTAAAACAATTAATGAAGTTAGGCGGATTAAAGTAAGAATTTCAAAGGTACTTTGTATAGAGCAAAAATAAAACCCACGCTACGTTACTGTATAGAATAAAATATGAGTGGATCTGTGCGATAAAGAAACAATAATAACCTCGATAAAAGACGATGCTAGAGATAATTGGAAGATCTAGAAAAAGGTTATTGGATGAAGTCGAGAAAGATCTGAGACAGTTAAACGTACGTAACTGGAGAAGTCCAACTAAGGATCAAAATGGTTGGCAAAGTTTAGTTGCGGCGGCAAAGCCAGAAATATAGCCAGAAAAGAAGTAGAAAAAAAGAATTAAGTATTGTGAATAGTAGGCTAATATATCATACAAGTATTATTATGAGAGAGGACCTACACTTTTTATGGTGGAATTCATACCAATCAGTCCCAGGTCAAACACCGACCTCAACCCAAATGCTTCCTATGAAATTTTTATATGGAATATATACATTAATATTTATTCTTGTCTAAAATTTGCCTAAATCAAAATTTTCCACGTCGTTATATCGAGCTAAAAGAATGACAATATTATATATATGTACATAAGTACCTCTTTATTTAAAAAAAAAAATTATAATTACACAACTTTGATAGAAATTTTTAATTTTCCCTTTTTTTTTTGTGTGAGCCCTATACGAAAGAGGTAAAAGAAAAAGTTTATTGGGATTGGTTTAATTTAAAAATCAAAAGGTTTAAAAGTTTTATATCATAAAATATGTTTTAAATTAAATAGAAATATCAAAAGGTATTTCGTTATAATAACAGAATATTTTACAAAAGTTTCTGTTACATCAAAATGTGTTTCAATCTGAATTTTTTTTTATAGGTAGATATAAAGAGAAAAGACATATTTCTGAAAATAAGTTATTATATAATGCAGAACCATGAAAATGTGAAAAATGCGAAGTTATTCTGTTTTACGGGCTCAGCGAAGGATAAAATAGCCAAAGAAAAAGGATATTTTTGTTTGACCTTTTTATGTGTTTAGTCAAAAAAAAAAAAAAAAAAAAACAAATTCAAACTGAATTAGGTTATATTGTTTATTTTCAAAAAAAGTTACTTTTGAATTTATTAGAGCCATTTCGTATAAATATTACGTAACATCGTCCAATTTCTCAGAAACAACTGCGAGAAATAAGTCAGGAACATCTTGTTTTGGGTGAATATAAAATTGTTTCTACTTATATTTTTTGTTGTTATATAAAACTCTTTAAAATCAAATAGAAACATCATATCCTTTTCTGGGTGTTCTTATATGGGGATATATTCCTTAAAAGATTTGCATAATTTTTGGTTATATTATTTATTAAGTAAATAACTAATATTTAGTTAGAGAGTAGAATTTATACAAAGATAATTTTAATTTTAATTTTATAGATGAATTACTATACGAATAAGTATGTACATGCAAGTTGGCTAAATAAATAAATCTTATGGTTTAGTTAACTTAATTCATAGCAGTTGTGCTAGTTTATTTGAAGCAAGTATATTATTTACATAAAAGATATACACCTGTTCCACGATAAACCGTATAAATCGAAACCGTGTAAAACGAGACACGGCACTCATATAAAATAGGAGATATACATAGGCATAATAAATAATAAATTTTTTTTTTTACATTTACAAAATGAACATCTTAACTCTGATAGAATTGAACAACGAATGCCAATATGAAAATATAAAACACAATCTACTAAATTATAATGATGCCTATGTTCAACGCAACGCCACGCAGTGACTGTTCAGATATGTACTAAATTAGTGCGTCTAATTTAATGTAAATGAAATTTTTTGAACCGTGTTAAAGCGAAACCGCGCAAATCGAGGGATAGGTGTATTTGAATTTAATCTTTTTAAAAAATTATTGGATTGTATTTAAACTTAAACTTAAACTCAAACTGTAACATAAACTCAATTTATTTATAGGGGAAATCTAAACATAATTTTTTTTAATCGTAATCCATTCATAAGTACATCAGTCAATTGAGTTTCAGTTGTGACTAGACTCTAGATCAATAGCGTAGCTTTAAGAACATGGTCCAGTTAACATTTTGGTAAATATTTCTCAATAAGAGTATTTTGCGGCAATTTCTTATTGAGAATATTCTTGAAAAATATGTACTAAGTGATATGGCTATTGAATTGTTTCGTGAAACATTTCTCGAGAAAATCATGTTGAGCAATTTTCTATATAGACACAATTTTTGTGCCATCATTTGAGTAATAAGGAAACGTTGCAGTCGCTATTGCAGGAGAGTTGTTTAAAGAAATATATCAATTTTATTGGAAATATCGTTTAATGATTTGCTTGGGCAACTTCCATCAACTATTTCACTAGACATTGATATTCCGCATTGATTTATGTCTTTAGATGTAGAAAAAACAGAAATGTATCTAGCCATTTTGTTTTTATTTATTTCCTTTTTGTTTCTCATTTCAATCAAAATCAATTATAAGCATTAAGTTTGAGAAATATATAAATTTGAGTCTCTGGACTACTCATTCAATAATGGTAAAATTGTGTACCTATTTAGTTAATACGCGTTCTTCTTTTGATTTAAATTTTAAAGAAAAATATCAGCGCATTATATAACAATGCTTTTGTCAACAAACATTGTTAATAGAAAAAGTTAGCTCTTAGTTTTTTCTTATCATTTTCTTAAGAAATGTTTCACACTATTGAGAGTATAAAAACTCTTAACAACATTTTTTGTATGAATTCATATCGTGTAAAACAGAATTGGGTTTACATTCTATCTTTTAGTCCTGATGCTGAGTACTTATTTTCAGATTCCAATAATCTGTTTATCTCTTCATATAAAGCCTTGTTTTAAGAAAAAGGCGAGCCCTAATAAATGCAATCCTGTTGGTTTAGTGCGAATCGATAAAGTACAAACAAAAATCATATACAATAAGTACAACACACATAACAATAGGCTACTGGTGTTTTCATTGGTTTGTCAATACATTATGAATAATTAATTATGGTAAATAAGCTAACTGAGTTAGAGGCTTATTGAAAATAATTTTTTTTCGGGTGTTTTTTTTGCTAATTTTTGTTAATACATATACTATTACTATTTTGTATTTTGGGCAACTATTTATGCGACAATTAAAAAAAATCTAATTTCTTGAACGATTTGCGTACGATAGACGTGTAAATGTGTAAGTTGAGCCTGGAAAGAGCAAGCGCTGTTAACGGCTGATATAAACCATCATCAATAATTAATAAGAAAAATATCGTACACAAATTCCATGTACCTTGCTAAAAATTTAAAGCTTACAGCTAGACTATTCCCATGATAACTCTAGTTGACATTTGCTAATGTTATTCTTCTTATTTTATTGTATTACATAATATACATATATTACTGTTGTACGTAATATGTATATCGTACATAGGTATATTAACATGAAAAAACACCTAATACCATACTATAAATGTTCTTATTCTACTGCTTAAATATTTACCTTAATATTGCATATTGTAGCAAAAAATAAAAATTGCGTACACGACCTACCTACCGGCAATTATACACTTGAGACTAATAATCATCATAACCGTTACATAAAATTGTTATTACTAAAGCCACTCATTTGAAAAGTTCTTTAACAATTATATTGTCCCAATACTGAAAGTAATTAATTTATTGTAAAACTTGGCACCCATTTGGGAATAGAAAATAAATTATTAAAACACATAATAGCTGTCCTAAAACAAAACGTTCTACATTTTAAGCGAAATTTATGAAAGTTTTGGGATCATATTTAGTAGTTATAAGCTCAACATTTTATTGCTGGTAGTAGTATATTCATAATACTTCAAGGCCCTTTCAGAAATTAAAATTTATAATAATATATGCTTGGTCCTCTCTTAAGACTTGGATTTTAGCCAAAAAGTCGGCAACATTATTATTTTGTCTATAAAAACTTATTTTATTATACATACATATGTATAAATTGTGTATGTACGTAAGTAGGTATACTTAATTCTATGATTCCAAATGCACACAGCTGAAATAAGAGTCCTGTTGAAACAGTTATTTTGAAAGAAAATTGTTTTTATGCATCAATTGAAAGAGAAGTTAACTAATTTACTAAGAAAATTTTAAGAAGAGAAAACTTTATTGCATATATATGTATACAAAATACAAATACATACCTATATACATATCCATACATATATGTACACGAAATGTAAATATATTTCTACATTATGTATATAAATAATGATTTCTTTAAATAATTCTCAAGATAAAGTTTATATTTATTTATGTGTTTATTAAGTGTTAAAAAGTTAAAAGAATACTTTAAGATTTTATTTTTGTAATTAAATTAATAAGTAAGCATAACTATGTACATGTAGTTGAACAACAGTATAACTATGTATGTGTTTGTTTATACCCGTATGATGTTAATCAAAGGGTATTATAACTTTGGTACGGAGTTTATAAGTGCCCTTTATACTCATTGTAGACAAAAATTTTTGACGCCATTGTTTTTCTTTTAAAATTGTAAGTCGAAATACGCCTGTCACAGCTGAAGCTAAGAAGCTGCAATTTGGACTATTATTATGTAGTCCTAGAGTAAGATCTCTATTGTTTTAGAAGCAAATCAGACACAACGGCTGCGATTCTTGAAACAGTTTTTGATGCCGTGAAATTGAATAAGTCGTGAAATTCTTTTGTCCGTGTCAATTGTTTGGAAACAATTTTACTACCCGTCCATTAAAATTTTGTTTACCTTTTTGTATCATTTTTTTTCTCAATGATATTGGATTTATTTCACTAAACACATTGACTAAAACTGGTCATTGGTACTTATAGAACATTTTTATCTTTATTTTAATACAATTTTATTTATTATTTTAATAAAATGTTTAAAATAAAGGAACAAAGTACCGACCATAAACATACACAAATATTCGCTCGTTCGCCTGTATACCTACACGCTAACTTTCGAACGCGTTGAGCTAGCGACTTGAAATTATTTTTTTGTTTCTCATAAATGGTGGTCATTGTTTTTGACCTACCGTTAACATTTAGAGGACCTCCAATATATGTATATATATTTAATATATACATACATAGGCACAAATGCGAATATTTGAGAACTCATATATTAGAGCAATTACATCTTTTTAAAGTTGTGGTAAGGGAAGGGTAGGGGAGGGTAGGGAAGATGGGGACAAGTG
>JANSTT010019951.1:0-10426 GCA_026745375.1 Platyura marginata | reverse complement strand
CCGATTTGCTCCAAAAACAATAGGGATCTTACTCTAAGACTACATAATAAACTGTCAAAATTTCAGCTTTCTAGCTTTAGTCGTTTGGCCGCAATCTTGATCACGGACAGACGGACGGACATGCATAATTTGACTTAGAATTTTACGAGAGAGACAATGGTGTTAAATTTTTTTTTCTACGATGAGTATTAAGGGGCATTACAAACTCCGTACCAAAGTTATAATACTCTTTGATTAACATCATACGGGTATAAAAAGTATGGAAAAAAGTGCTAAAAGAAACGAACCATTGAAATTTCGCATCGTAAATCCACCACTAATCTGTCGATGTCACACTTATAAGTGGAAGGAGTGAAAACTGATCTGGCCAAAGATTTGACATTTCCTCGATTCCTTCACAATCGCAACTCACGAGCCAATACATTTTAGTGCCCGGCTCAAACAAACAAGATTGTGCCCCATTATATAAGATAGTCAAATTACTGGATCCTTTTAGAATTTTATCTATCGTTTGGCTATAAGTTGATAGAATAATGCAATGCCTATACGAAATACAGGGTGGTGTCATTACATATCTAATGAATATTTTATGTATTTCTAATTAATTTGGTTATATTATTCTCTATGAGTTTATGCGTCCAATATTGTTGCACCCGTTTTCAGTACTCCATTTGCGCTTTGACAAATAAAATTGAGAAAAACGGATTAATTTATGTTGAACCATAAAAATATCTCGTTTATGGTAGACTTGCATATATATAGTGAATAGTTTTTAAGTAAATCTAACTTAACAGTGACAGTAGATGAAAATTAGAAAATTGATTAAGTCGATAGGGAAATGTGTACTTCTTTAACATGAATTGTTTTATGAAAAAAAAAATTTCGTATCTGCATACTATATTAGTGAACACCTCAATTTCTAAAAAAAAACTTCTTGGCACGCTTTGTACATTAATTAAATATAAAAAGTCTTTTCTCTCTCTCTATTTTCATCTTCATACATAAATCCGCTACAGTTAATCTTGCTATGCGCGAGATTAAATATGTACATTGAAATGATTTAGAATTGGTATATGAAAAAGGGTTTGCCCAAAAGGTAATGTGAAAAATATTCCCCAAGTAGGTACTTCATTTATTTATCTTTTATAGACTCCGTTTGTAGTACGTTACAGAATCCATGGGAGCATACAAATTCGCGTTTACAATTTACCATAACGGCTGTATAAGGACAATTTTTATAATAATCCCGAAAATGCTATAGCAAACCGCAAAGGTGTCTATAACTTCTTGTATGATGTTCCATGCGTGCCTTCATATAGATAAATAGGGTTGGAGGTTGTGCGAAAATGTAAGTACTTTTTTTGCCCGTATTTATAGCAAGCAATAACAATAAAAAGAGATAAATCAGAAATTCATATGAGCATTTAATATGTATGACACATACCTTGTTTTCATAAAAATATATATACACATTGTATTCGCATATACATATTTGTACATATATACTGGGATATAGTTTTTCTTGAACTCGTTTTTCATTTTTCTATATTCCATTTTCTTACTTATGTATTTTCATTTTTGAATAAAAGGAAAAAAAAAACACTTGTTCGTTCGTCCCCAATATACATACACATATAAATACATAGAAGGGATATGATATTGTGAATGCGGGTAGTTTGAAAAGGGCTGTTGATTTTTAAATGTACTGTTCAAGTGATTTATAAGATTAGATTTCATTGAATTGTGAACATTTCACACTACACGTTTTTTTGTAATTTATTTTCATTTATCTACTTTTGCACTATTCCAAATGTTACTTATATAATTTCAACTGCAATTTATCATGCAAACTTTTTGGGTCCGAACTTTATGATTGTACAAACTTTTTCTGTGTACAAAATTTGTGTATAAATAATGTTACAATTCGGATACGAAATTATTTCTTAATCAATTTTAAGTCAAGTCATAATTTACTATGATGATATTAATGAATTATTATTTAAATTAAATTTGAATTGAATATTTACAATATTTACAAATGAAAAAAAGCTTGCCAAAAAAGTAGGAATTAATTAATGATCGGCGCTTTATGTAACGAAAACGATTGCGTTCTCACATTATGTACGAAATGTAAATTTATCGGATAAATTGATACAATGAATCACCACATGAAATTATATGTTGCCAAATGCATAAAAAAAAAATTCAAAGTAGCGAAATTCAGTTTGTTTAAAATTGTTCATTTCAACGTAAATCATAAATGGGTGCAAAAAACAAACCGATAATTTTGAAAATAAGGTATTTTGATTTTTTTTTTTTAAATAAATGTTTGGATAAATATTTTGGAAAAATGAAGAAAATAAATGAATTACGAATACGATTTTACACGACATTTTGAAAGAAAAAAACAAAAACTATAAAATGCCGCAATTAAAGTTTAAAATTTTAAGCTAAGTCAAAAAAATGCGAATAAATCATTATTTTCGTTTTTGACGTCATCTTGGAAACATTTGGTGTTTATGGTACAAAAATATGCAGTCTGGCTTACACTAGACTAGAGCAACCAATTTATATCCATTTACAGTAATCCGTCCTATTACGCGGTATTCTTAAACGGTGTTAAAGTTTTACGACACTCTCCTATTATGCGGAAGGTTTCCATATAATGCGGTTTAGTACAATAAGATTCCAACAATATAAAATTATCTATGACGCATTACTTTTTCTATGTTTGTACATATTAAATTTATTGCAGTTGAAATTCTTTGCCATTTTGTAGCGAAAGCGAATCATCACATTATGTTTATTAATTAATTTCAGTAGATATTCCTATAAATTCGGTTGTCATATAATGCGGAGGGTTATAATAGGAGGGTTTACTGTACTTAAGTATAGTAGTTTTCTAAATATATTTATCATAATAAATGCTTACCATATATCGCTGATTTCACCACATCAAATTTCCCTATTTACCAAGAAGTACCACAGCGCTTATGTCTCGGACCAATATTGCTCTAATTGTATATTGATGATTTGCACAGTACATCAAACTATTATTTGCCATTTGCCATCGTTGATGTTGTCGAATTTATTTCGCTTGTATCTATCTTGAGTGGATTAATACGGGACCAGAGCTACCTAAAATACGAATAAACTGAGTTAGATTATTGATGGGAGCGAACCAACTGCTGCACAAACATTTAAAGTAACGTACAATACAATCGCATTTCTACTTGTATCTTAATTTAATGTATGAAAATGTCACATGAATTACAAGCTTAAAAGAATGAACAACAATGGCATATCTTTAAACAATATAATTATAGTAAAGCACAACACTTTTCTAAATTTCATAAGCATTAAGTACTCGGAACTTACATTTTAAATATATGCACAAACTTCGTATTATAATAACCAAATGCACTATGGAAAACATTTTAAAAGATAAATCCTAGAAATAGACCACTTTTCTGGTCTATGTATGTAGCCTAAATAAAAAATTAGGGCCATATGGTGTTTCGTATTTCCCATACATGGTTTGTTCCGTTCACACTTTATTGCATGTATAAAGAATAAAGCACGTACAACAAGCCCAGGATTGTCGGTATCTATACAATATTACATTGTACTACATTGTACATATACAAGATACATTAAGAATAAATTATATTAGTCCCTAGTCGCATGAAGATTACTGTAGTTATTGTGCAAATAAATGTAATGTCTGACATTAAATATAAAAACAAACTTTAAAGAAACTAAATGAACTATTACTGTTCAATCCTGAGACGTACTTATACTTTTACTATTTAAATATTCTTCTGTCAAGCATCATAGGCCATCAGTTTCCAAGAGACAAATCTAGCTTCCATAAAAAAATAATTTTCATTTTTTTTTTTTATTATATAGGGGAAACTGTTCGTCACTGCTCTACCAACCTACAAGTTAACAAATCTGTACAGTGGTAATTGGTAAATCTTTTATCTATGGCTAATAAAAGGGGGAAAAATTGTTCCAAATCATATTGAAAAGTTGGACTTAGGTTGGGTTAGGGGTGATGGTGCTTATTGCACCCAACAGAGACCACTTTTTTGGGTCCATAGCTATTCCACACGTTTACTGTAACTCTGTTTAACATTTTAACTCAATTGACATGACAATCTCTTTTTGTGTGAAACAACTGCAGCACTTGATGTGTTTCCTTTTCCTTAAACCTTATAAATGCCATTCCACTGCCACTCTTTTTTAAGCATTGCCATTTTTGAGATAATTGCAACTATTTAGACTGTTTTTAAGTACAACACAACCACCTGGCCTAAGATTTACTACAAACATTCCGAGAAAAAGACATCATGTTTCACTCGCCTAGTTGGTCTTGAACTCGGGACGTCCCGCTCCAAAGGCAACCACTCGATCAACTGAGCCATTTGGTCGGTCAAAAAAGTTAGGCTTAAAGGTGCTTCTTCAATATGATCCTTTTCTCTGGATTTCACCCGACTTGATCGCAGTTTTTTTTCGGACTTCCTCGGACTCTCAATTTCCTTGCTCAGCCAATGTAGAATTTTTTCAAATCTACTCCGACTGCTTTGCTTTCTTTATGGCTTTAGACCTCGTTGCGTTGAATGTAGCCTACTTTGTTCACATTTAAGCTCTAGTCGAAACTTTAAGTTGAACGCACCTATTCTAGCTCTTCTAAAAGATCATATAATAGAATTGCATCCGAACATCTTGAAAAAAGGTTCCCTTTTATGTCATTAATAACTTATTTACTATTTAGAAATATAGACCATAACGGCACCTGCAGATAGGATTCTATGAAATCCATAATATTCCAGAGGAAATTCAAGTATTTAGCTTGCAAAACCATACGCCGTTAGAATTATTTATGCAAGTTTTACATAATAAATAATTGTAAGATGCAAAGGATTTTGAAATTAGTACACTTTCCAGACATCTTACTTGAAAATATCTATATACCTACAATATATGTATATATTTGAGCTTAAAGCTTCTGTATTGTATAGGATAGGTAATTTCCGGAAAGAAATTTTCGCTCTGGGCATAATTATGCGATTTTCATACTGCGGTAAAACTATTTAAAAAAAATTAAAAAAAAAGAAAAAAAAAACTCCAAACAAAACATATGATCAAAGGTTCATTTTAACTTTATCTAGACTGAAAATTAAAATAAAACGATCAGAGGGGGAAATTGTGTTAGTCAACGTATAGTTTTATAAGGTGAGGTATATGGAATGCATTTTATTATGAATTGAATTAAAAACTTTGATATTCTGTTTTATTCTATTATCTTATTGTGCTCTAAAATTTTATATAAATGTTCGTATGCACCTACCATATAGGAATATAGATAATTGAGCCCACTACAGTTAGGGTGGTATAAAGTAGATTCCTCCTATACTATATATATATAATATAGAGTAGAGGTATAACTTTGTGTGGAAATTGAATGACATAAAGCATAAACATTTCAGAAATTAACAAAAACAATTTCTGGTAATTTATATAAAGTTCAAAATACAATTTTGTTATTGAATAACATATGAACATGCAAAATAAAATTAGGGAGCAATTTCCGAGATAAAAGCTATTAACTTTAACTACTCAGGTATACTATGATTCGATTTTGTAGATTTTCCCCATGATTTTACTCATTCTCTATCTACTACTATATGAACATGAACAGATTGAACATCACATACGTACGTATAGTTATGTGCACTGTACTTTTGGTAAAATTCAACACATAAATAGATCTACTGGGACATTTGACTCCAGAATTACTTACGTCCTTATTTTGTGTGTGTGTGTGTGTGTGTGTTTACGCATTATACGTAATTACGTATGTTATTCAATAATTGTATTAAAAAATACAAACTATAGACCAAATACCGAACTTCTCTCCAACAGAGATTTATAAGATACTTACAAGATTCCTATAGGAGCATATTGATAGAAACTACTATTACTAATTATCACATTTCCCTAACTTTATAGATGTGTCAAAAAGATCTGAATTAAGAGCGCAACTCTAAGAAAGATATTCTTAAAAAATATTTTCAAGAACGCTATAAGTCTATTATAAGAGTTCAAACTCTTAGATAATAAATTAAATTGTATAAAGAATTTGTTGACGGACTAAAACTAAGTAAACTTAAAAAAAAAAAAATCTAAAGCATCATAATAGTGTAGGCTGTAAAAACAAACTATATTTTGCATATTTTGAAGTTGCGTCCGACATTTTTCTTCTTCACAATAGAGGTTACCAAAATATTGCCTGTTTCAAATACATCCCATCTTAGAATCATGTCCAAATCAAATCTTATTTTTTTTCTCAATAACTAGGTGAGCGACTATGTTAAACGTTGATTACTTTTGTTCGACTAACAGGCAGAAATGAGAGCTAACCACATTACTGCTCAATTAACAAGATATTTTAATACACAATTTTGTATTTTACGACAATGTGATTGGGGAAGGCTCTGGTATTACCATTGCTGTATCATTTTGTAATGTGCAAAGTTCCCAGGCACTCCTTAGGGCACATTATTTGATATTAAATTTTAAATTACAACAATAATAATAATTGGTTTAAGTTGAAAATATTTTTTTTAAAAAAAAAACTTTCTCTACATTCGTTACAGTATAGAGAGAGATCAACCATTTACATTTCAAATTGGTGCTGGCCAAGTAATTCCTGGATGGGATCAAGGACTTCTTGACATGTGTGTCGGTAAGTGTTGTTTGAAAACAAAATAATCACACACTTCATTATTCAAGCAATGTATGGTCGAACATAAAATATTCTATATATGTATATGTGAATTTGATTAATTAATAAATTTTGTGTGTATATTTAAAGGTGAAAAAAGAAAATTAACCATTCCACCAGAGCTTGGCTATGGCGAACGTGGAGCTGGAAAAGTTATTCCCGGCGGTGCAACACTTATTTTTGAAGTTGAACTAATTAACATTAGCAATTCGCCACCAAATAAAAATGTTTTCAAAGAAATCGATGATAATCAAGATAACCAACTAAGTCGCGAAGAGGTAAACGCCTATGTATGGGAGATTTTCTTTTTTGTTTTAAATATTAATTTTATTTTCAAATAATTTCGCTCATCAGTAAATAACAATTAACAGACAAAGTATCGCTTAATGTAAAGAGTTAATATTGAAATGTGCTTTGACTGACGCTGGATCCGGTCTAAGTTATGCTTTCTACTAACTTTGTTGATCTTCACTATAAATGACAATTATTTTCGGAATTCATTATTAGCTAAAAAAAATTAAATGGTGAGGCCTAAGATTTTTTTTTAATTCTCTTTAATAATTCCAAAAAAAAACAGTGTCACCAAATACATACCTAAATGAAGCAGCGACCTAGGTAGGACCCCCAAAAATTTACAGAAAATGCGGTTTCAAAGATTTTAAAAACGAATTTAGCGAAACCCATTTCATATCTCATTGGTGTACTCTGTGTTCTGTCCTGATAATGCTTCTTTGGTATTTTTTTTAATGACATTTAAAAGTCGTTAACAGTTCGTTCTATCCATTAAAGTAAGGTTACTTCTAGCTTAGGTGATAATAATACTCAGGTAGAGAAGATGCTACGCCTCCTTCTATAAGACTTGCCATTCGGATAGATGAGTTGGTATGTTATTCCATAATGTTGAGTCTTACTGGCGTTGATCCCAAGTTCAAAATTAAGTTTAATTCTTTTTTGCATCATTTTCTATCGGAAAGAAAACGCATATTGTTCTGCTCCGGTCGTAATTCCACGTAGTTGAGGTGTAACTCGTCAGTGTCCATTCATTTAATGTATACCCCCAATGCCACAAGGCGATCTGATAGTTTTGGAATTTAGTGAGTTTAATTATTTTTTTTTGGGTGAATTGGCCCCATAGTCAAAATTATGTTAAAAGGAGCAACTTGCTCTACTACTATTATACATACACTGCGGATCAAGAGTATTCGTAAAAATCCCCTTTAGATATAATGTAATTTTTACGAATATGTACTCTTGATGCCCAGTGTACATACATTACAAACCTTCGGTGTTTACTTATAGTAGAACGACCAAATTCCAACTATGTGTTGTGTTGTAACTACTAAAGCCAAATTTTTATTAAATATAGCTTATACATACGTTAATTTTAACTAAACAATGCACATTGTCTACACTCTACAGCTATGCTATAGTATGTTGCCAATAGTGTCACTATATTCGACGAATCTGTGAAATAAACACGTATGGTGTTTATAGCAATATTTTAAAAATTCATGTATGCAGAATTGGATTTTCTTCTTACGTACAATATGTATAGTTGTATATACGTATATGCAGTATATACTTTGTCTGTTAGGTTCATCTTCCAACATAATGTACCTTATCTACATTTCGACATAGTATAATGCAAAATATTAAAATTTATTTACCAACAATAATTCAAATCAATAAATTATACAAAAATATTTTCTTAGGTAAGTGAATATCTCAAAAAACAAATGGTTGCGGCTGATGATCAAGAATCAGATGATGTCAAGAATATGCTCAAGGATCACGATAAACTTGTCGAGGAAATTTTCGAACATGAAGATAAGGACAAGAATGGATTCATTTCGCATGATGAATTTTCGGGGCCAAAACACGATGAACTGTAGTCAGTCATAATGCCTACTTAATGTCGAACAGAGAAAGATTTTTTTTTTTTATCTTAATATCAATTAAACGAAAAATGAAGATATTAAATCAAGCAGTTTAGTCAATTAAAAGAAAAAGGAAAGTTTTTAACAAAAAAAAAAACAAAAAATAAAAAATCAAGAAACATATCAAAAATGTATGTAATAAACGCGATTAGCACATTTTTTTATAAATGTTTTTATAATTTTTATTTGTTAAGAATTTTTAATTTTTTTGTTTAGAAATTTAACTTTCGCAATATTTTTTTTTTTTTAAATTTTCTTCTTTTAAAATATATTTATGATGGTATTTTGTTATTATTTTAATAGTAGGTAATATTTTGCATTATTATATTATAATTAAATATAAATACAGTTGAATGTTTTATGGCATGTATTAATTAAAAATTATAATTTCTTGAGTGAACTGTTGTCAGCATGTAAAAATGTTTTATAAATTAAATAAAAAAAAAAAAAATTTTACAGAATTTTGTTCATTTTAATTTGTGTTCACTATTTTGGAAAATTTTCAAAGAAATCAGGGAGAGATGAGTTTTAAAATATAAATTTGGAAATTTTGAACACTTATCATCCATCAATAGATTATGTTTTTCGTTCACAATAAGGATTTTGAGAATTTATTTAGCTTGAAGGAGAATTTTATGGTTCGTTCAAAAAAAATCTTTTATAATATTGGAAATAGAAAGTTCTGTCACATCCTACATTATTTGTGGTTGAATTTCTTAAAAGTACTTGACCGTGTCATTCACTTCTTAGGCTCTGTGTGATAATTTAATTTCCAGCCCCGACAAATAGAATGCTGTGCTTCAGGAACAAAATTTAGATGAACATAAAAGGGTGTAGTTCAAGCAAAAGTTTTAGTTCCAATTTTTCTTATATTACCTATTTACTTATGATTAACTAAGACATACAATCCAAAAATTGGCAAATGTGTCTGAATATCTGGAATAATGTGCTTGCATACAAACTACAAACGATGACCGGCATTTATCCGTCTGTTTGCCCACAACCTCTAATATAAAAATTTTAATACGTAATTAGTTCCTTTCCAAACTCAAATTTGATAATAATATTTCTGTAGTATTAAAATTTAAAAGATAAAACAGAAATTCCAACTTACCTGAAAAACGAGTTTGACCTTGCGCGTGTCGGTCATTTGAAAAAGTGCTATAAAATTCGAAATATGTAGTACCTTTTGACTCCTATATTCAAATAACAATAATCGGGAGATTTACTTTAAACTTTTCAACTTATGAACATAATACCTAAATTAATTTACACTTTTAATTAAAATTATATCAAATTTACTAAGAAACCCTCAACAGTGAAGCGTTAAATTTTTTTTTAAAAATGTCGCCTTCAGTGCTGCCATATTTATAATTTTAAAAATTGTTAGATCTTGTAGTTCGCATCTAGAAAATGATGCTAATTATTTCTATTCATTTAAAAAGTGGGCATTAAACGCACTTTTCTTAAGACGGCTTTTGCTGTTATATTATATCTTTTTGGTGGAGTTTCTAAACAAATTGACATAACCTTTTTCTGAAAAATATTATCAAAATGTTAAAGCATATTCGTCACTATACTAATAATTAGCGGCCACTCTATAAAATCTACTATAGTGGTGTGACAACCTGATTGTTGAAGAGTTATTATTCGTTTTAAACGGTGGTGGCTCTAGTATCGAATATGTTTAAACTCGCTT
>JANSTT010019950.1:0-10427 GCA_026745375.1 Platyura marginata | reverse complement strand
GTAAATAATAAACAAGTACTCATACGGGTATATTATAATCGGCGTAGCCAATTTTTACTTCTTTACTGGTTTTGAACCAATCTTTGTTAGTTTTTCTAGTAAATATTTTTATTTTCAAAAGTTTCAATTTCATACTTTTTCTTTAATTTTCAGTGTCTATCTTTTTATTTGTTAATTGCCTTCTTTTAAGAGGCTGTTTTCTAGTATTATGTGTCTAAAAATCCGGGTTCTAACGTTTACTATCTCTTTTTATCATTTTAATATTATTCGACGAATTATTTTTCACTTCACATATATACCGAGAAAAACTTAGTAAATTTTACTATAAACAAGGGTAAAATTGACCACATATTTCTCCGTCACTTTGTATGGATTTTTCGAAATAGAAATAGGAGATTCTCGTCTTATACATCAATTCAACAATTCGTGGATTTTGCTAAAATAAATTAAATCAAGTACGATCGATCGTGGTAATAAAACTCCGTGTGGTAATTTCGAGGGTAAAATACTACTTAGTCACATTATTTTTTATATCAGAATACACCTTGTTCGTTCATGTTTGATTTTAACAATTTCCGGACATTATTAGAAATAATACCATCCGATCATCGATCATGGTTCATGGTAATAAAAGAATTTCATTGTAAAATTTCTCCTTTCATAGTTTCTTAGTCTAATGTCATAATTTAAAGTTCTTTGTACGTTCGTTTAGCACTTAACATACCAAATCTGTAGCGTACAATTAAATTTATTAATAACTTTTATGTTTTAAAAAAAAAATTAATTCTTAAATTAAAATTTTATTTCCCCAGGAGATAACCCAGCCGCAATGTATCACGATCATCGGGGAGCAGCAGACAAATCATATCAAAATAAATTATTATTAATAGTAATGATGTTAACAATTTACTGTCTAAATTCAACGTTACTAACTGAATCTAATAGTACACAACATAGATGAATTGATGTTAATAGATCGCATCTATGCAAAAGCTGACAACTCCATCAGCGTAAAAAAAAGGGAATATTTTGTGTAGATAAAAAAAAATTATTTATAAAAAATATAATAAAAATTTGTTTAAAAGAGAAAAAAAAACATTACTACTAATAAAATAAATAAATAAATAAATAAAATAAAGTTAAAATTAAAATTTAAGTTTGTTGTGAAATACAAATATTTACTATCTGTAAATCAAAAAAAAAAAAAAAGAAATAAATAAAACAATTTATGTATAAATACATTATAATCTTCATATTCTTTCTGTAAATATTTTTATACTAAAATAAATATAATGGAATTGTTTAGTTTTTTGTATTTTCTTAAGACGCCTTAAGGCACCATTCTTAAGCCTACCTACATAATGACTTAACATTAATCTAATTACAGAATGTCCGTCCGTGATCAAGATGCTGACTAAACGGCTAACGATAGAGAGCTAACTAGTTTATTAAATGACAATTTATTAAGAACATACTACCAAAGAAAGATCTCTATATTGTTTTTGGAGTAAATCGAACAAGGTATAGGGGAGATAGGGGTACTGTGTGTATATAATATTTTGAATACTTAGAGAAAAAAATGAATATATTAAAAATTATGGACAATATCAAAATGAAGATTTCATTCATAGACAAAGAAGTTCCACAACTTACCGTTATGGCGCCGTAAGTAATTTTAGGGTTTTTAATCATTTACTCGAAATATATTCGGATTAAAGAAAAATTAGTATGACAAAAAATATAGAGAATTCAAAAATGAAGATTTTATTTATAGATCGAAAAGTTCCACGACTTACCGTTATGGCGCTGCAATCAATTTTACTCAATATATACAATATTTGTCGTATAGATAAAATGAATAAGTATTTAAACGTGTTTATTAATCGGCGTTTCCAATTATTTCTTTCTTACTTGTTTCAGAGTTAATTAGTAAATCTACATTTTTCCATGACAAAAAAAGCATTCTCCCCAAAATGACCGTACAATCAGCAATAATTTTACCAACATAATAAATTTATTTAAGAATTTTAATACTTAATTTTTTGTTTTTTGTTGCAACAACTCGAACGCCATCATTTGTATGCAGGTAGTATGCAATATAAATTGTAAATCAAATGAACGGAATATTATACGAGTAGTTGCATACTTTAGAAAATACGAGCTATTATTAGGTACCTAGAGCTAAAATACTTTTCGTACATGTACACTCGTATGTTTGTACATTCAATAAACACGTTTAGTGAGAAAAATTGAGCTTGAAGTGAAGTCAAAAGAGTTTCAACGAGCCAAGATGGTGTATGTTATTTTACACAAGGAATTTTTCTATTTTCACCGATATTGAATAGTTTCTAACTAAATTGCATTTTTATGTGGAAAATGTTTTTCAATGAAAATATATATTTTCCTTTGAATTCTATTATTTGCTATACTTAGTTTTTCGTTTATATTTTATAATACACGAGCACAATTTTGTACAAAGATTTTGTTTAGTTTTAGGCTTAAAGGACTAAATTGGAAGATCCATCAGTTATGGCTTTCCATCAGATGGGTTTTTTCATCATATGAAAATGTCAACGGAAGATATTTTGGGTTATTTGTCGGAATTGTATTTCACCAGGGAGTAGATGGTTCGGTAAAAAAACAAGGAAGAGGATATTTATTTTATATTTTCCATCGTCAATTTTATCAATTTAACAATTTCACAATTCTCTGCTATGACCCAACAATACGAGTATAATGGAAATATTTTCAAATTTCCACTCTAATGATTTTCTCTTTGTTTGTCAGTCATTCTTTCTTGGGTGGTCCACAAAAAAGGATTCACTTTGTGACTGATGCAGCACAGTGGGATTTTATTACATACTGCTACAATTTATTTTTGTGCTGCACAATTTCATCCCTTTCATAACCATAATTCACTAATATCGTTTACAAAAGAAAACTCTATTTATATCTGGTGGAAAACAACTTTTCTTGAAAATATCTGAATTAAATTCATCTTACCTTGCATAAATTTTATAGAAAACACACATAAAGATGAAGAAAAATCATCCCCTAAGTGAGTATATATGTAGGTATAAGTACGGATAGGTAAATACACGAGTATATAACAAACAGTGGCGTATTATACAATGCTAATGCAATTATTTCCATTGTATTTCTGCACCATACACTTTGTCCTAGAAAAACCTAGCTAGGATTTATAGTTTGAACTATGACATATATATTTGCGCAATAAAAATCTTTGCAACGGAGAGTAGGTTTTTGGTTTCCGGTGTTTGTTACATATCAAATAAATTTTATTGTTTGCAATAAAATACAAACAAGCCGGTGCCTTACAGTTTCCGTTGGTATATATAATTGGGGGTTGTTGGCATTGTTATTGTGTGGTATAATCTATATGGAAACTGGTATAAGGGTATTATTTAAATTGCCATATACCCTATTAAGTCTTGAAATCTATTACATGCTTTATAATGACCATTCTATACTATAGAAATAGAGATTTTGTGTGCCAAATCATCAAGACGCTTGTCGTTTGGCTTCGCAACATGTATTTTGACAATATTACAATTTCCGACATGTTTTTTTTGCCTTTAAATAGATGATGCCAGAATCATGTTACGAGCTTTGAGTGTTTTGAAATTGTTTAAAAACTACATAATGGTTGGCATTAAAGTAAATGGGATTTTTAGTGCTTACTGTCAACATTACTGTCAACATTGGACAACAAAATTAGAATTAATTTTATTATTCTTTTTCAAAGTATTCTTTTGGTTTTTTTTCAATGTAATTCGTCTTACGTAAGTCTGACTAAGGCATATATAATGAATGATTGTGATTAATGATGTTGGGAATATGAATTCTCATCAACTAAGAGTCAGGGTAGTCGAGCGATCGTTATTGTTTTAAAAATAGATTACTACGACGACGAAGTATTGGTAAATGAAAAAAAAAACGATTATTATGTCACTGGTAAGTCTGCTACAATTTCCGAAGTGCGATCCAAATGAAAAACAATTTTTTTTAAAAACCTTAATGTTAGGGTATACGAGTATATATTTTTGAGTTTTTATTTTCTGTAAAAATGTCTTAAAACTTAAACTATTTCGAGACTACTTAAGTAAAAACCCATCAGTAAAAAACGTGTTGGGATTTTTTAAGCCAAAAAAGCGGAAGTAGTATAGTAGTAGTTAGTACAGTAGTTGTATAAGAGTATGGTAGCATAGTACCTAGTATAAGTAGATAATAATAAAGGTATCTGTCCTACAACACGGTATCCCAAAACACGGTTTCACTCTATCACGAAAAGAAAATTGCAGAAATTCTCGTGTAACACGGTAAACTATACGACGGTTTCACTCTAACACGATAAGAAAATTGCGAAAATATATTATGTAATGTATGTTAGTCTCTACAACACGGTTTCGTACAAAACGTAATTATATTGGAACCTATCTACCGTGTTATATGAGGTATACCTGCGAAATGAAATTATTTCCAATTTATTTTATTTGTGCCAATGGAATTTTCCACAACATTTATTTTAAATCTCCAAACACGAAAACCTAGAACAGAAAAAACTGGTGCCACAAAACTCATAAGACGAACCCCATGTATAAATGAAAATCGCGAGGATTAAAAGAAGATAAAGATAAATGTGAAAACACCGATTTTTCTAAATACTTGAGGAAGTCTATCTCAGCTGCATAGTTTTACAAATATATCAAACTTTTCTCGACATAGATAATATTTTATCTCCTTTTACTTTACCTCTGCTATTGTCATTTCTAAGTAAAAGTTAGGTTTCTGTAAAACTTTAGCTAATTTTACTTGTACTGTACAGTGTACATGTACATACATTATGTATAGGAACCAATTATTTGCAAGACATCTTGTCTGATCTTCATTAAAATATTAACTGAAACTTAGAAAAAATCCCCCCCAAATCCTCAATTTATAACAAAATCATCGTCTAGTAAATGTAATAGTAAAAGATTATTTATGGCATCTGTAGGTAGTACCTAAGTGTATATATAGGCATGTAGTTGGTGTTACTCATTAAAAGTCATCCACTTTAGGCTCAATTAGACCCAATTATACTTATTATTTGTATTACAAACAAAAGGCACAAGAAATGGCCGATGGGCATGAAATTCTTAAAGATTTTATTAAAGATAATTCTTCTTGTCTACGGATCGATGTTTTTTTTTTTTTTTTTTTTTTACCCTTCCATCTGTCTTGTCATGTCTGTTGTTTCCACCCAAAGGCATTGGCAAAAGTTCACCAAACATACCGAATACGGATGGAAAAGGTAAAGTGCGAATATTTGACCTTTATTTACCATTCCAGAATGATAATCTTCTGGCACAAACCCGCAAATATATTTATATACTTATAGGGTGAAGTGGAAATCTACAAAGCAGCGAAATTCCTCCCTGCTATTATACATAATATAGCTTAGAGCCACACCACAGTGGAATATCATTTCTGGTATTATTTGTATTCTTTTGAAAAATCTAACAAATGACATTTTTAAAACGTGACTTT
This sequence comes from Platyura marginata, assembly GCA_026745375.1. Lineage (NCBI taxonomy): Eukaryota > Metazoa > Arthropoda > Insecta > Diptera > Keroplatidae > Platyura > Platyura marginata. Next base: position 4,877 of record JANSTT010019950.1, on the reverse strand, counting down.
AGAATGGTCTCGTTAAACTTTTAATTAATGCAATATTTCATTTTTTGATTTTTTTTTTGTTATTGTTGTTGTTGTTTCTTCTTTTTTTTATATATGTATACCTAAATATAGATATGAATGTAATAAGGTACGTAAGGATTTTGGTCAATTGATAAGTTAAATAATTTTTAAGATTAGATATACTTAGTTAATTTATTAAGGAAATAAATTAATTTACTATTTTTTCTTCTTTTTTTTTTTTAAATGTTAGTAATGAGATCACGTATAAACTGAACGCAATTACTTTAATTACAAAAGATAAAAAACAAAATTTATATTTTTGCCTACATACCCAAGTACTATGTCCCAATTAATAAGAAAAGGGTATACTTAAAAAATACTTTTTGTGTCCACACCATAGTGAAAAAAACACCCTTCTTATACATTGCATAGCTACACATGTAGCCAAGTGAAATTTGTGTAGAAAATATGTGTAGTCGATGTAAGCTGTTCTTATTAAAATTACAAAAAATATTTTTATTAAATAAGAGTTACCTGAGCACAAGTATCGTTCGTAGTTTGCGTATTAGAGATCAAAATTGCTAGTAGAAAAATCACCAGGTACCGCATGATTGAATTCTGTCTTAAATTTGATTCGTAAATCTATAAGATAAGACAACATATTTTTGATGCTTTCTTACAAAATATTGAACGGACTCATTTAGCACTCTCAACAAACATATACTTACTACAACAATTTTTTCCCAAGCTGCAGTGGTTTTGAAATTTTACAGTTTACCGACCCACCTCCGGAGGAAGGAGAGAATGGTAGGAGGGGGTAAGGGAGACCATCCGAGAAACTTTTGTTCTGGAGTACCCGTCGCTCGCTCCTCCCATTTTTCCAAGGGGGCTTTAAAGTTTGTATAGATAAATGTCCAATGTTGACATAAAGTGGCCTGGTAAAGTGTAATTTAGCCAAATTTTCTAGTGGCCCAGGAACTCAAAACCCTTAGCGAGTTAGAATTTCTTTTCAATTGAGCAGGCTAGTGTATTCGGTATTCCATAAAAAGTTAGGAAAGAGAAATAGCAAATAATAGAGAGACAAGGAAGCGTCCTCCAAATTAGTTTTTTACAATTTTAAAATATTTCAAGCATTTAAAGAAAAAAAACAAAATTACCTGTATGATCACCATCCCCATCAGCGCTCATTGTTTAAAATGTAACAAATTTCTTCCCACCGATATATTGTCCAACAAATTTTTTAATTTTATTCTTTGTTTTTTAATTATTATTTTATTATATTGTTTGGTTGACTGTACACGTGTACAGGTACACGCACATTTAGACCATTAGAGGTAATATATAATAATAATAATAATAACACATAATTTATCACGAATTAAATACCGTTACTATGACTACAAAATTGTTATTGTCTTTTTTCATAAATTTCTGATCGAAATTATTCGTTTTTTTTTAGTTTAAAATTAAAAATTTCTAAAGACACTATGCACACATGTTCTCCGACATTACGTTAGCGACATTTTGAATTGTTTATAATGGATGTGTTTATGCAGGGTCTTTGTAATGAATTTTTGTCTTTTAGTGAGCACATTTTAGGTTAATTGTTGATGATCTCCACATTTGATTTATTTTTTGTATATAAACCAAGTCATTATTTCCTACCACCTACTGGTTCTTAAAAATAGATAGAAAAATAAAGATAAATGTGTAAAATAATTAAATTCCTATGTAAATAATGTTTATCAACCATTAAAAATATGGGAACGTGTACTCCATAGAGAAGTCTTGCTCAATTCCGGGGTTGATATGGAGATTTTTAAATTTGGACGAACTACGACGTTAGTAAGAAATGTTTCTATATAAATTCTTAAAAAATTTTAAATAACACTAAAAAATCAGTTTCCAAAGTAATTATAAAATTAACAATCGTATTGTAAAGGAGGGTGGGCACTAAAGCAGCAGGACAGTACGACCTATAAGGTCTATTGTGTCATGTCCAGTAACGTTTTTAAAGAAGGACAGTATTTCCCTATTTCCATTGAGGAAGTTAGGTGTTGCAGCCGCCTGCGACTTATAGCAATGCACTAATATAGCACGTATTCAGCCGTTTCTTCATCCTCCATACATTGTCTTCGACCGGTACTAGCTTCTACATGTGGTATTTAAGGTGACAGTGGCCTGATAAAAGTCCCATTAGTGTCCATATTTCCACTTTTTTTAGTTTAAGAACATTTTTTTGCCTTCATTTTGGTGAAAGGCACCATGTTCCTTTTTGCCAGCCTTAGGCCAGGTGTGTTTCTTCAGTGTAGGAGTCGTATTTTCTCCTCCCATCCGGCGATTACTGAGTCAAGTGTGTTCATGGGTAGTCCGCAACATCGCTCAGGGCCTATGAAAGAACATTGCGCACCATAAAGTTAACAAACAACCAAAGTGTAATTCTCATTTACACGAACAAAAATTGAAATGGAGTGTTCTACATCCAAATAAGATTCAAGATAAGATTGTGATGATGATGGCATATAATCAGACCATATCGGATGACATTAACTATAATAATTCATTCAAGTAGCTATTTGAATTTTCACTGTTACCCCACAAATGCCATTCACCGCTTATTAATGGTCAAATAAAGGGAGTTAAAGTCAAATTAGTACAATAATAGTATACAGAGAGAAGTGTGTATGTACACACTGTACATACATATACATACATATAATGGGGTTTGATGTTATACTAAGCTGGCCACCACAAAATATCTGAATCAGGAGGAGCAAATTCAATTTATAATTTGGTTCAAGTAGAAAATTACAAATCACCATCAACCATTTGCCATTGTATTATAAAATGCCACCACTCTCGGTATATTATACAGTCCTCGAAAGGGTAAAGAATAGCGAAAAGGTCAGGAAAATTGTGATGTTGACCGAATACACCTACACACCTACATAATATAGATGTATATAGAAGGACAATATATTAAAAGGGGTATTAGAGACAGTATGATAACTGATAACAATATAAATAATTGAAAAATTGTTAGATTATACAAAAGAATGGAAAATAAAAAAAAAAAAAAAACGAAAAGCCATTCATAGAGGGCGGCTTTAGAGATTTCATCCCATTCCTCTACTTTCAAACAGAGTTTGTATAGATAAATGAGTGTGTACGTTGTGTACAACAATCAGAGCATAGGAACATCGAAAACAATTTGGAATCACATCACTACTCAGTCAACCATTGGATGTAGGTCAACGTTACCGTGTCCAATGTTCACATTTATATTGTTCTCTGGTATAGTGTAGGAGGAAATGGGACGATATAGCTTTTCGTATATATATATATATATATACAGTGTGGAGCATCCAAAAACCATTATCGTAAAACTAACATAGGTAACGATTTAGGTGTCAATTTTTGATCATATATTTGTTTAGCCATCAGCGTTTAGAGAGAGAGAAAAAAAACAAACAAACAAACTACCTGAACTTTATCGGCCAATAAAATTGAATGGATACCGTATAGGATAGGACCAAAGTGATTTCTTTAATGTGAGAAAATGTATTTATTTTTTATACACAAGTAGGGTGTTGCTTTAAAGGGTATATAATATAATTATAGTGCTATCTTCCTTCGCATCTAAAAACCAACCCATTGTACCCATACATCTCTTTGTATACAAAGTGGTGCTATTTATGTCCTAGGAGCGGTTAAAAAAACTCTTCACAATCTTATCAATGAGTTGTCTTTCTAATTATCCTTCTATAAGAAAAGATTTGTTCACATTGGCCTTCGAGAATCCAACGTCACACGCCAGGCACGTAGCTACCATCATAAGGCAAGACGATCGAAGGCATTGGGGACCTCGACATTGAGAGGCTCTTCAGGTGACGTTAGCAAACATATTGCACAATAATCTGAAAATTAATACACAGTTCTATTCTATTGGAGTCGCTTCCTTGCCTTCCAGCATTCAAATTTAGCCCCGAATCGCATTATAATTGAAATTTTAGGTCGCAGTTCTGTTCTATACCAACAAGAGTACCAACACCGTGATCTCGACATGCGTCTTGAATTGGTTCTCTCAACAGAATATTTTTGAATTTTTTTACGTTTCCTTTACGAGTCGACACATTTACATTAGGGCCAAAAATATCTAGCTACGTCACTGTGTTCAAATTAATGTTTCGATTAGAATTTTTGTTCTTGTTTTGTTAATTGTCCAATCCGAATCCGATGCATCTGAATTAGAAAGAAATATTAACATTGTTGCTTCGCGTGGTAATCAAATCCATACAATTTCCCATTCAAAAATCAAATTCTCGAACTGACCCACTATATAGAATGTACTCCTACCCATAGATTATGTTCGTTCTAATATCTAATCATTCTGTACCAGACAATAATGGAATTTATACATTTCACCAAAAAAGGCACCTCCCCCCCATCTTATGTTAACAAATCACTAGACTAAAACTATTTGTAAATCAATCATTCAACATTTAACTACACCTGATCGATTGTGCTATCATTTGTGCGAATGTTCGTTCTAATATATTTGTGAATAAATTTTACTGCAACACATCAGCCAACCAGCTATGGCTAGCTAATATTTAAATGCACGACTATATAGATTAAATAAAAATATGCACGTTGCACATGCACAAATATTAGTATTCAATAAATTTAAAAATGAACAAACTTCTAGCTTAACTCCAATTGTGCATAAAATACCTAACATAGAGAGTATACGGTACACTGTATCTAAGGGGAAAATGTTTTAAAACGCTTGAAATACAAATATTTGTATTGCAATATTTTTTAAAGGAAATGCAGATGGATTTATTCAGCCTCTGAAACACTATACATATATTTAT
>JANSTT010019949.1:0-10427 GCA_026745375.1 Platyura marginata | reverse complement strand
GATAATGCTTACATACTACCAAATTGACGATAAATAGACGATCGTCGCGACGATAATGTTACATACTTCCACTACAGGTCTGAGTCGACCACCAGTTTTGAGTCTGTTAGAGATTAAATAGTAAAAAGCTATTAAGCACATTTATAAGACAAAAGTGTTATCCAGGTGGTTTTTTAACACCTAAGAACATTTTTTAATGTTATGTAAATATTTCTGCATAAATAAGCAACAACAAAAATTATATTTTAATAAAAAAGAAAACAATTTAACACCAAATATAACTAAACTTAAATTTAGACGTAAAAAGTTACATCAATCAGCCGGTAAAGTAAAAGCTTCTCTTAAAGTAACATAGTGTGGACTTTATATTTGCCTATACAAAGTAATTCCTAATAATTACCTTTATTATTGAAATATTTTAATAAGAATAATTTTATTTTAGGTGAAATTTGATTTCCAATCTTTTTTATTTGTATACATTTTTTTCAGTTTTTTTACTAAATATTGGGATCAATTTTAAATAAAAAAATTGTCTAAAAAAAAATACATTTGGCATATATTAATACTTTTCTCGATATTTTGTTAGGAAACTGAAAAAAAAGTATAAGGCAAAAAAGATTGGAGGAAAAAAGATTTAAAAACAAAATGATTCTTTTTAAAATATTTCAATAATTAAGGGAATTATAAGAATTTCAGTAACAGTTTCAAAAGCACTTACCATAGACAAAAATAAAACTCACGCAACGTCACTGCTCAGCATTGCTATCTTCACCCTAATGACATTTTCTTTTTACATAATTTTTAGCTAACCCTTTAAACATCTGCTATTACAACTTAACCAGGGCCGAGCTTTCCATTGGAAAAAGATACGAGAGGAGAAATATGAAGAAAGAACATTTTCTTTAAAAATAAATAGTGAAAAGAGTAAAAGCAACTAAAAATTTGATTACTATATGTAGTAATAAAAATTGTAATGGAAATCTAACAAATAAATATTAATACGATTGTTACTAAAATATGAATCCAATTTGGTAATGAAATATACTCGTACATAAACATAATAATAAAATCAGCCGTTCGTTAGCCTAAGAATAAATTACAGGTTATAGTATTATGGCGCTGTCGACTCGATGTTGAAATTAATTAAATTTAAATGGTTCCAGCGTTAAGTGAGAAATTATAAAACACTGTATTATGTGTATAATACACAAAAACAATAGACTTACGTCTAGGCTGAACTCCAAATTCCTAACTACACTAAAGTTCGACCCTGTCGCACAATATTAGGCGTTAAATCTTGATATCTTTAACCAAATACCTTTTTTTCAAAAATATTCTAGGAGATTTTTTTTCCACATAGAAATTTGTGTTCATGTCTTTGTTATTGTTATTAGGTACTGTAAAAAGGCTTTTTTTTTATTGTACGAAATGTGTACAAAATCGAAGCCAAAACATCAATCTGAATAAAAAAAATTTTAAATTCTATTGTACGATTAGACGTTTTTGTAGATTTTTGGTAAATTATTAAAATTGGAATGCTCAACCTTATACGTATACTATATGTCTAATGTTAGTATTATGAGAAAACTTAAAAGGTAAGTATGGCTAAGTTGCAATACAAATTACACGCCTATTCTTACGGGCCTATTCTGTGCCAAAGTAAAAGTCACCGATAGCAGCCATATCTACGATAGCTTGCCTCTAAATTAAACTTATGATAGTTTTGATTGACCGCCGTAACTAACAACCTCATCCCCCCTAACAGGACACTCGCTTACTAAAGACTAAAAAAGAATGTCTGAACCGAAAATCGATCATGCTACAGAATAGGCCTGTCAATATCGTTGTGCAATTAAAACAGATAGATTTTATATATTAATTAAATAATGGAAATTTGATCCGACCCGGACAATAGTCATACCGGGGTATTTTTTTCTAATATGAATTTAAAAATTTAATTCAAATTTCGATTAACATCATGGACCGTGATGTCGAATAATTAAAAATATTTAAATTTTTCAAAAATAATTAAATCCCCTTTTTTTAAAATATTTATTAGTTAGTAAGTACCTACTTATTACATAGGTGCATTTCTCGATAATCGAGGCGGACATAAATACATATTTTTAAATTACTTATCCAGTATAAATACAATACAATCATCTGCTGTACAAATCCTAAGCATTATTATTCGCTTGACTGTTTTTCTTAATAATATTTATTTAGTCAACCACAACAGCATTAGAAATAACTAAAAGATGTTGCTGAGAAAAAGAAATCAGTGAAATTGGTATCTTCTCAATTCTTCAAGAAATGCGAAAAATAGTAATTAAGTATTATTTAATTATTATATTTTCTAATTTGGTATACCAAACATTTCATATTAGGTACATACCATAAATACGTAATTTTAGAGAAACATTATTGTTTCAAGATGTAAATTTTTTACACTTAAGTATTTATTTTGTGTTTTTCTTTTATACAATTTTCATAAAATTAGTGAGAATTTTGGCAGACTTGCTCGTTCCGCCTTCAATTTTTTAATATCTCGTCGAATTATAATTTACCTTAATACGAATCTACTCAAATATTAGTATTTAGAAAAAAAAATGGAAATCTCAAGAGAAATTTAATTTTTCTTTAATTTATTTATTTAAGTACATTTTGACATAAAAAAAAAATTTTTTTGCAAAAAAGACAATTTTAGATAGTAGTTTTTCAAAGTTTTTTTGGCGATTTTTTAAAAAATGACATAATAAGCTTTCTTACTATTAAAAATGTGATTTTGAAACTTTGTATTTTTATATTATTTAAAAATTTCAGCATTTTTTGCCAAATAAAATTTTTCGTAAAATGTTAACCCTTTATGCTCCATACATTTTGAGCATGAAAGAGTTAAGCAAAAATTTTCAAAAAACTACTAATTTTGCTCATAATTTAATTGTAAATTCCGTTCTTGAAATTATGATTTTTAGGAAACATTAACCCTTTTAGGTCGAAACGGTGCTCTTTAAAGGGTTAACTTTTAAAAATATTCTAATGCACTAAAAACATAAAAAATGTCTTCCTGAATAAATTTAGTTTTAGGATTTTCGGATTTTAATTTTTTTTTTTTTTGCTTTACCCTTTTTATTAAGGGACGTTATAAACTCTATACCAAAGCTATAATACTCTTATTAATATGTATATATGTATGTATGGGGTATAAATAACCCCACAATAATGAAATCAATAATACTGACGAGCCGCCACTGTCCTTAATGTAAACTCTTTTCCTTCAGTCTATTTTCTTTCTGTAGGAAAAGTAACGACAAAGTTCATCTTTTTTATGAAAAACTTTTCTGTGAGACTTTTACTGTTAAGCGTAACCACAATACAAAAATAAATAAATTATAGACCAACCTTTTCTCCAAAATATAAACATTTTGTCAATTCCGTATTGGTATTATTGTAATTCACAAAAGGTAACTTTTTTGTTGTTCTTGTTAGGAATTCACATAAACAATTGAAAATTTCAAAAAAATAATTTTAATATCAACGTTTAAGAATGTCCACTTTTGGCTATAAAGTAATGTGTGTCAAAGCTCCTATATTCTCTATATTTTCATTTAGTAAGTAGGTTTAGTTCATATTTACTAAATTACTAAAATTGAATTTCACACTATTATGACCACTATTTGCACAGTTCATATATAACTATGATATCTCATAAATTTTCAATTTTCATAGGTATTTCATCAAATCATTTCCGCTCTGTTCTATTTTTTTTTTTTTCGTTTCGACTAAGTAAACATTTTCAAAGAAGTTTTCTAAACAAAACTTATTTATTGATTTTAGCTTTTGAAAATAAACAATCAACACAACAAATAAACGATGTGACAAACTTGCGACACAATGGTGTTACATTTAATATTTAACTAAGCATATTAAACAAAATTACTCTTATCTTCGTCTGAGTGCGTTTCCTCTTATTATTTGATGATTCTTAACGATATTTTAAAAAGACAGTGTCGGGTGTTCATTGTTCAATTGGTTCAAGTGCATTTCATTCAAAATTATTTGGTTTACTTGTCATTTGACGAAATTTCATTTCTAGAAAGCATTTCTGAGTTTTTCATATTTAGAAATAACATTTCGCCCACTTAACATAACTTAATCCAGAATGACGTCGTTTGAAAAAATATGCATCTCAATAAAAACTCCTAGAAGAAAACATTCGTCAAGGACAAGATTTGAACCCCGGACCTATTACATAATATACCGACCAAATGACTACATTGAGTGATTGCCTTTGGACCGGGATGTCCCGGGTTCAAAACTGACTGATGAGACATGAAGTGTTTTTCTCTGGTATTTGAATCTAAGACCGGGTGGTTGGATTGCACTTAAAAACAGTCTAAATGAATGACAGTATCTCTAAAAAATGGCAATGCTTAAAAATAGCATTGAAATAGGGAGCATTTGAAAGGTTTCCGTAAAAAAGAACACCTCAAAAAAGAGCATGTTATGTTATGTCAAATGGAGATAAATGTATCAAGATGGATATCTAATGGGCCCATTTATAGAGGCCTAAAGAATTTCGGATGCTCTAGGGTGCCCGCCGTCTCTCACACTAAACTAAACTATCCTATGCTATAATCTGCAGTCTGTAATATGAGTAAGTAATTAAAAATATCATTTCTTAACTGAGAAATTAACATTGTCACCCATCCTCCACTATCCAACCATCATTCAGTAGGATCATATTCACAACAACAATATAATAAATAATAAATAAAATATGTTGTTGGCACCATGCCGATACACGCGCACACACACACTGCGAGAAGTTGATGGACATTTCGCCCGCCACTGCTAGAAGTTAATATTCATATATGTACCAAAATCATAATCAATTTTATTGTCACAATAAAAATGCATTGTAATGTAATTTTTTATTTCCCGTTGAAGAACTGCATGATGCTAATCTAATATTATTACTTACAGACTTACACTATATAGTAAGTAGTCCTTTAAGAAAGATAAATGCTAATAAAGTAGCACAATTTGATAGTCTTTATATATTTACTTAAAACAGATTAGATGCATGAATAAAATGAATTGGTATTTATAATTAAGGTACCTGCGGGTAATAAGGGCTGTCGGGTAATAAGGCCTACGAAGCCAAAAACGTCTAAAATGCGCGCCCATAAATTAAAACTCCACACACACACACATTCATTAGAAGTAGACAAACTGATTCGTGCATATTGTCCATCGGTTGCACCCCCACCTCCGTCAGAAACGTGGTAGATATCGTAAATTGAACAAACTGTCACTCAAATACTAATATTTCTTAAAAAATATAAAAGTGTTTTTTAGTCATTTTATAATCGTTTTTTTCATTTAATGTATTTTTAAAAATGTTTCTTCAATTTTGAGGGGTGGCGGGTATTAAGGCCTATCATATATTTTCATGAGGAGTGCGTATGACGTTAATGCATTTAGGTTCCCTGATGGCTGTTAAGCGGAATGTTGACATGTTTTTCAATTATTTTATGTTTAAATTGCTTTAGATATTTGATTCGTGATCTCAACGACCAAATATAATTATAATTTTTCATGTTTTTCAGGTTTTTTATTCATAGGCCTTATTACCCGTTCAAAGAGTAAAATAAGGCCTATTATCGTTACTTTTGAAAATGTTTTATATTTTTGTTATTTATGGTGGAAATCCCATTTTAAATTATTGTTTATTCCTACAATACTTGTAAGATTGATTAAATAAAAAATCGTTTTATTATCTATTATATTTTTAATTTTATTTCAAAATCTCCCTTAGGTAGGCCTTATTAAACGCAGGTACCTTAGTTCTTTTTATAGCAAAATGCATTTGAAGAAAATTTATTAATTTTTCTTCAACTGGCCATTTTGAAATAAATAAATGAAAACACCTATATCCTACATATGCATAATAAATACAGTCACATATAATATGGTGACTGAATGCATTTAAATTAAGCACTGGTACATAATACCTGCCTTTACTGTCTATAAACTTTCTGATGGCAAAATTATCTAATTTAAAAAAAAGAAAAACTTCCCTTCATTATTGTAAGTCAATAAAAGGAGCACTGTCATCCTGCACAGTGTTATAAAACATTGATAGAAGGGTATTTTATAGCCTGAAAAACTTAAGTGAGTAAATAAAATGTAATTGACTGAGTTTGAGAAATTTAATGATTTTTATCAGCCAGTGACAAATTTTACTTTTTTTTCTTTTTTTTTTTCTTTTTTGGTGTAAACCGATTACATTATTTTTTATTGTTTAGTCTCTAGTTCTAATATTGTCTAGTATACTGTAGTAAATATACAATAGATAGAAGAAAAAGTGGAATTATATACTTAGATCAGTAAGTAGCAACTTTAAATTTGTTTTACTGTGATTCGTTTATGATATCTCCAATCTCCCAATGTTAAATTAGTCGTACTAAATAAAATTTCGATTGGTCTTTAGTTTTCGTTTAAAAAACCATAACTGATTTGATTTTTTTAAATTAATTTTGAAAAAACCAAAAAAAAAAAAACAATATTGGTCTAACGATTATATTGGCCGAAACGTTGAAATAAAAAAATTAACTAAAAATTAATAAAATTGGTCAAAAGTAGGACAACTGCTGACATTTCTGCTTCAAAGAGGGCAAGACCGCAGAACATATTCTGGTTCACCTAGGGGGGGGGGGGGCACATTCTAATCTAAATACTAAACTACCAACGAAACGACCTCCAGCAGATACTACGATTCATAAATCTGTGGCAAAAAGTTATTGTAGCTTAAAATCGATTTCAGTGATTTGGACTTAAGTCTACTTTAATTTTTTGCCATAGATATAGTACATCGCTTGGGAACATATTTAACGTACTGGCTTACTGCCCGCCGCCATCTGTCATTTTTAGATCGCGCGACAAAGCGTTCTCTTATAATACACATATATGTATGCAGCCGGGCACACAAAGCGTGGTCTGACGCCGCGTACAAAGGGGTCTGACGCCGCGGTCAGATTTTCGAATGTATTGAAATATAAAAAATTTTTACCCGCGGCGCTCTGTCAAAAATGTTATTATTGTGATTGCAATTTTGGTAGAATTGAATAAATTTTTGATAGATAATGTGAGAAAATATCCATTCATTTTCGACATTAGTAATAAAATTGACAATTTTTTCACGTATTTCAAATGCTTCGTTTGTTGTTCAACGATTAGTTAGCCTTATAGATGTCGTTGCTATATTAGGTTCTGTAATTTTTTTAGTGTTTGTTATTATTGTTATTCCCAGTTTACTAAGAAGGTAATTATGTAAAAAATGTGTGTGATCGTTTTAATCTCGGGCAGACTGCGCTCTGTGTACCAGCACCTTTAAATTGTGTCTACAGAAAAGGAATCACACGAGATCTGCATAGGGTCATAGTCAAGAATTGACACTAATAATGCCACTCGACGTCAATTTCAATAAAAAACAAAATTTAATTCTATTTAAGTTAAAGGAAATTAAATTAGGAATGAAAAAGATGTTTCACAGGATTATAGACGGTAGTTTTTCGGTACAAAACGTTTTTCAATGGCCAGGTATAAGTGAATTATTCTAGAACGCTTTTTTACCAGCAAAGGAGAAATTAATATAAATAGTCCTTAGCTATATTACCACCATACTACTAGCTACTTAGTATATATATTATATATTTATTCGTCTATCTCTATATATAAAAACACATACCTGCCATTCAAAAATCCTTCATTCATTAGAGAAACTGCCAAATTCTGGTATTCATTTAATTCCAATTAAAAATGTAACTGGCATTTTTCGTTTAAAACAGAAATTTTGTTTATTACACAAATTTGTAGCGAACATGAACATGCCAATATAAACTGCAATAATTTCTCCATTTTTTATATGTGACAACAATCAACAATATTTTATTTATGGTGGAAGTGCAACGAACATATAAAATTAAATACATTTCCAAAATCTAACCACATGTTCATCGTTTACCATTCTTGTACATAGCGTGCATTTTAAATGCATACAAAAACAATCATATATGTATGTATATATGTATGTAGATATGTATAAATAAGAAGAACCTCTCAAAAAACAAAAAAGCACAAACACGTTTATCACTTAAATGCGATTGTATGTATGTAGATAGTTGTACATTATATATATGTAAGGTATGTGTACATATGATATGTGTAATTGTGGGAACATTCTATTTAATTTAAAAAAAAAAAAAATTTAAATATCAACGCATGACACAACCAGCAACAATATGTTTGTTAATAACAAAAATGGCCGACCGATTTATGAACTATCAAAATTAGATGATCTCTAGAGTTGTAGTAAACGATAATGTAAATTGTACAAAATGCAACTTTTCTCTCTACTTCAAATTCATATAGAGACAGAATAAAACACTGAATTATTCAACTTGAGATGGGAACAATAATAACAAATTAAATTGCACTTTCTTTTTTTAATTAACAATTCACCAAAAAAAAAAAAAGAAGAAAAATTCATTATTTTATGGGTAATTTTCACATTACAAAATGTTTTCTTATTGTGTGCAAATATAATTTGTATTGTTTTTTTTTTTTTATTTAATTAAATCACCAACTCTTATGTTTAAAGCACATGCGATCATCGTGTAATATCAAGCGCGTGAATATTTATGTTGTTTGGTCAAACAATAACTAAATAAAATAAGAAAACAATGGACTGTAAGGTCTCAAATATAATAATGATGGCATACGGTATACTATACCCCTACCTGTCTCTCTTTTACTTCCGATCGGTTTTCGTTATTATTTCGATAATCTTACAAAAGAGGTCTCAACGTAATTGTCTATGTATTGAATTCAATCGCGCATATCGTATAATAAATTGTATGTATGTATGGGTAAGTATAGTAGGTATACATATGTGGAGAAATTTATACCAAACAGTAACACCTGTCAAAAGTGGTCTACTATAGCTACACAAAATAAATTCAAGAAAATCTAGCAAACATTTTAGTTCTAGGAGGAATCCATATTGGAAATGAGCTGTTCGGACAAAACATTGGAAACATTTTCCTTCAAGCAGAATATAGAAATTGTAACAAAAATCGAAACAGAAGAAATTTACTCAATCCTAATGTTCTGGTATTTTTAGTGAGGTTCAACCTAATAAAACTCTATCAGTTTCTGTTTCTGTTTTTGTTCATCTCTTTTTTCGCAACTGTTTTTTAGCTAAGAAAATAATTATACGTAAAAAAACATAAAATGGCAAGCAAGTGCGATCTACATATACAGATAGATCTAATTCTGTTTCTGCTTTGATACAAACTAAATACTCCTTAATACTTTTATCAAGCATTAGTAGCTATAAAGCCTCCCTTTAAACTTCAATTAGTCTTCGGTTAATTGAATATAAGATCATTTCACATTAGAGATCACTGATCACCCTGTTAAAAAATAAAGAAAACAAATATACTCACCACATGCATAATAAAATGTTATATGAATTACATCACGGATCACACTACTACAATTTAAGTTTAGTTTTACAAAAACAAAAAACAAAATTACCCACAGGGTAAAAAAGAGACAACAGGTGAACGTCTACCTGGTAAGGTGAGACTTAAATTTTATTATATAGCTATGCAAGTATATTACAGGTATTTTAACGTAAAAGTAGGCCTATTTTATGAGTATGTACTACAATTTGATCGGAAGTTTGATCAGTAACTCAGCCTATTATCTAAAAAAATGTGTGCGTATGGGTTGTATTTCCTCTTATTCATTATTAATGTACATCATAAATGCAAAACATTAATAAGAATATGAAAGTGGATCATCAACATAATACAATTGAAAATAATGTACGTATTCTATGTAGTTAGAAGTGATTAAGCGCGCAAAAATAAGACTAAGCTTAAATATGTCAAATATACAATTAAACTCCGTTGAAGTTATGATAGAGGACAGCTATATGTCTAACCAACTATAAAGTGAGAATTTAGTTAGGAAATTTATAGAGTATAAGAATGGCCATTAATATTAATTGCATTATGTACCCATATGCGTACATATACTCTAAGGACGTGCTGAAAAAATATCGGTGTGAAGATAAAATTGGTGTTGACGGGCAGAGTTCAGTAATCCACGTAGCATAGATAAAAAAAAAATTTATAGTACATAGAGCTAGAGATTTAAAGCATTCAGATATCAGACAATTTCGCTTTCACAACTTCTATTTGAAATATAATAACGAAAAGCTTTGATTTCGAAAAAAATATTTGCCAACTAGAAAAAATGGCCGACCAAATGGCTCAGTGGAGCGGGAGGTCCCGGGTTCAAGTCCGACTGGGGTTGAAACCAGACAAAGTTTTTCTCTGGTGTGTTGACTTTAA
>JANSTT010019948.1:0-10428 GCA_026745375.1 Platyura marginata | reverse complement strand
TTAAAAAAATCATTTGATTTAAATCATGATTTAAATCAATGATTTAAATCAGTTGATTTAAATCAATCCAACCCTGACTATTAGTATATCTACGCAGTCCCAAAAACAAAACGGAGACACAGATTAAATGCCAACTGAATAGTGCGTGATCATTGGTAGCAAAGAACACCTCCACACATAAAGTGAAACAACAAAAGAAAATTAATTTCTTCCTCGTGTCCTGAAGCATTGCAGACGAGTGACTAAAGTCTGCGAAGACTAGCAAAAATTTTGGAAGAAATGGAATATGATGAGTCCAGAGCAAGGAATTCTTAAGTATAAAGATTCTTAACTCTATCCATACGAGGTATAATTTAATTATTTAAGATGACATTCGGAGCGTTAATATTTACACAGAAGTACTTTCTGGATAAAAGTTTTGAGTTTTACTAACATTAAGAGCAAGACCATTTACTTTCCACAATCAAACATCCTTAAATGAAATATGGTAACCCTACTTTACTTAAACGCACCATAATAAATCATCCTAATTAATGATAATGATTTTCCGATAATTATAATATAATACAACAAAAATTTTTTAATTTCAGACACACACAAGGTACATTGTTCACCGGATTGGATGAAAGTTAGCATAGTTTTGCCACAAAACAAATCGGATGTCATACCAACGGTGTATTTAGAAGGTATGAAGGGCTACCCAAACACAAAGTGTCAACCAGAAATAATGGAAAATATAGCACAGTTCAAATTGTCCCTGACGGATTTTTATGAATGTGGCGTCACAAAAATTGTAAACAAAATTACGGTGAGTCCTTTCACTTCATATTATAAATTATATGAATTTGTCAATATAACAGCGATTTGTATATTTTATAGGGTAAAGTAGTGTTTCATCATAAAATCATCATACAAACCGAAAACAATAAAGAATATGTTAATGTTAAATGTATAATCACATCGGGTCCAATGTATAATGTGACAAGAGAGGGTCACAGTATTGCTAGAAGAGATGTTCTACCAGCCGGATTTGAAGAACCAATGTATGATTATATTTGATTATTATTAATAATATATAAAATAATATTTAAATTCTCCATAATTACACAGTGATTTAGAAATCACAACATCCCTCACGGAACGGGCACCCGAACCGATTTTGGGCGTTTCCGTACGTCAAGGCAATGAAATTGTTACCGGTGAACTGAATGTCAGTCCAGGCACACCATTATCGATGGAAATTTACTTGGATAAAAGTTCAGCGCCAGTTTATGGGCTAGGTGTAACATACATGCAAGTTACTGACACCAAGTCACAGGAAGAGACAATCATTTTCAATGGGTAAATATTACGAAAAATTCTTTTTTCCCAACAACAACAAAATTAACGAAATATTTCTGAACAATTTTAGATGTTCCGTAGATCCGTATTTGTTTGATAACTTCAATACAGAGGATGGTGATTTTTTAAAAGCCAAATTTCGAGCCTTTAAATTTCCCGATTCAACATATGTTCAATTTCGTGGAACCGTTAATGTTTGCCTGGACAAATGCAAAGGTGTTCAATGTAGCAACGGACATATTGGATATGGGCGACGAAGAAGAGCAATTGAATCGTCATCGTCAACCGATCCGAATAAAATTTATGAAATCTCAATGACAACATTTATTAAAGTAAATAATGAAGGAGGGGCAGATTCAAGTAAGTGTTTATTATTTCTTATTCCTTATATGATCGCCAAAAATGTCCAACAGCAAAAATTATATTTTATACGTATGTGTGTGTGTTTCAAAGAAAGAAATCTTAGATCCATTTTCGAATTAAATTTTTTGTGACTTGTCTTAATCGATTTCTCCTTAACGTTTTCCTTTTAAATCATTAACTAACATAAGACGGAATATATGACGGCTATGGAACTTAACGGCGGTACATACACGAGGTTGCATTACGAGGTCGATGGAACCTTACAACAACTACCGAACCTTAACGACCGCGATGGAACGTTACAATGGCGGTTACAGTAGTGAGCCAATGAATTATTACCACTATGAAAAATAGGTAAAATGCAAGTGGAAAATTTTGGTTGGATATTGTTAAGTTACCTACTAGACGTTAGAGATTAAATGTGTTTTTGAAAAAACTTGAAGAAAAAAACAAAATCTTAAAAATATCTAGTGGTAATAATTCTTTGGCGGCAACGACAATATTTCCATTCATATCACATTCTAATTTAAATTAATATCTCTTATTTTTCTCGCCTTTTTCAATTTTTTATGCCGCCATTTCCTAAATAATTGCTTCATAATATTTTCAATTTGTTACAGACGCTATCACCGAACTAGAACAAAAACTGAAACAATTAAAAATTGCCAATCAAAAACTCGAACGAAATAGCCGTGGCAGCGTATTCGAAAGTGTACAAGATCACAAAGCGGAAGTACAGCCAAAGGACTCGGAAGCGATTGTCGAAGAAACGACACTGTTTCGTTTTCAAAATAGTGGTGCCAATCAGATGATGACACTCAGTGCATTACCTCTTTTAAGTATTGTGATAAATATGCTACTGTAAATATATTATTAATAATTACGGATAATTAATCATATCGATTTTCCTAACTGCCGCGCGTTTTTATTGTTTTTCTTTTCTTTTTTTTTTATTATAATTTTTTTAAATATGGAGAGATATTGTAATTAATTAACATTATAATTAAATTTAATGGTTCTATAATATCGTCCGCGCCATGTTACGTAACAAACATAATATACAAAAATACGAACACGGTTATTAAAAGAAATGTTATCAATTACCACCTACAACTCAAATTATGTAGTGTTATGTAAATAATAACCACGTGTTAAACGTATTTTTTTTTTAGAAAGAAAAAAAGTGATAATAACAATCAAAATGTAATTAGATAATTAGTTAATAATAAGAAGAAAATGACGAATAAGCTAAAAAGAGAATATAACCCCCCCAGTGCTTCCGCAATATTAAACAAAATAAAAAAAATTGGTCGGATCCAGTGGTGGATCCTGAGAAATATTGATTCCATCTATTTTTAAATGATGAAAGAAAATGAAAAAAAAAATTGGGCATGCGCCGAACATCTTGGCCGTTTTTTCGACGGTTTTTTAAGAAGTAACACAATTTTGTACATTCTTAATACTGAAGATATGGTTTTGAATCTTTGTATTTTTATATAATTTTGAATTTCCAGTGTTTTTTGGCAAATAAATTTTTTTGAAAAAGTTAACCCTTTAAGGTCCATAAATTTTTAACATGAAAGGGTTAAATTTTCTAAAAGCTACTCACTATTCTCAAAATTAAATTGTAAACGCTTTCGTAAATTTTTCATTTTTAGAAAACGTTAACCTGTTAAGGTCCAAACGGTGCCTTTAAAGGGTTAACTTTTAAAAATATATTTATGTACTGTAAACATAAAGAATATCTCTCTGAATAAATTTAGTTGAATTAAATTTTTTTTGGTTAAAAACGTATCGACCTCAAAGGGTTAACTTTTGCAAATAAATTTTTTTGGCAAAAAATGTTGGAAATTCAAAATAATATAAAAATACAAAGTTTCAAAACCATATCTTCAGTATTAAAAAAGTTTAAAATATCAACACTTTTTAAAAAACCGCTAAAAAAACGGCCAGACATTACATTTTGAAAACCCAATTCGTTATTTCCATTTTCTTTTATCAAAATGGCGTAAGTTTTTTTTTTTTTAAATAGACCCATGATGGCATCAAAAATTCTCAAAATTCACCACTGGTCGGATCACCAACGAATAATTTTTTTTAGAAACATTAAAAACAAAAACGAAAAATAAACTAAGAATAAGAATATTTTGTTTAGCAATAGAGAATAGACGAATGATAAAAAAAAGAACAAAAATGAATACAAAATTAATTAAAAATTTTAACTACAATTTTTATTTAATTTTCTTCTAATAATTATTATTCGTTGGTAGTAATATTTTCAGTCACACGGCCCTTTTGACTTGTAATTTCCTGTTGTCCGACACCATTGCTTAATAATTTGGTTAAAGGACGAAAATATTGTTTTTTTTTAGAAATTTTATTAAACAAAAAATAAAAAATCTATATAAAAATTATATTTAAGTGAATCAAAATAATAGGAATTTTTACGACTTTTAAAGCGTGGCTGAAAGCCTTTTATATTAATATTTTTTTAAATTGATAAAACCATTGCGTTTTAAGACAAACTAGTCTTTTAAGTTTAAACAATGTAATAAAGTTAATACGAACATAAACTATTGACTAAATTGTTTAATTTATTGAAAAGAACTTAGATTGCGATTGGAGGATTTGTTGGCAATGAAAAAAAGAGGAGCCTCCCCACAAGAGATACAGTGGTGTGCAATAAAATAAGTGTAAGGCATATTTTGTATGTATTTTGTTAGATTTCTCAGATATCTTAACAACTAGGAGAAATTACTGAATTCAGACTTTTTCATACAAAATATGCCTTACATCTATTTTTATGCACAGCACTGTATTTTAATAAAAATGAATTAATTGAAAGTTTTGATCCGTCTTCATTTGTTACAGGAGAGATTGAAATGATCAGTTTATAAACTGTAAATATTTATATAAGTACAGGCGTCCCTTGTATAACGCGGACGGTAGGTTCCACAAGAATACCGCGTTATACGAGACAAGGAATCCATCGAAAAAGTAGTTACCTACATTCCAAATCTAATAAAAACGCTTTTTTTTAAATCACAGAATGGTTTTCAGTTGAATTTAAGTGCTTTTCAATGAACTTTCAGTTGAGTTTGAATGGCTTTCAATTAATTCGACTAATTCTCAAGTCAGCCCATGAAAACATGACACATGGAAATTTTAAAACCGCGTGGTCCCTAATTTTAAAACCGCGTTATACTAAAGACGTCTGTACCTACATGGTATCTTTTATGATGGTTAAGTTATTAACCAACAAACTTCCATAGTACGTGTTTTTAATGTTTCACTTGGGTTTGTTTTAAAATAAAAATACTATAGTATACTATTTTGTAGTATTATCAAATAGAAATAAAATAAGCCGCTTTGATGGGGCACTTGCCTTGTCTCAAGAAATATACAGGGACCCTATACAAATAACATATTTTTTCATAAATTTGTAATAGTCCCCGGGGCTTTAAGTTCTCTCTCTCTCTAAGTGTAAGGTGCTAAGGCTATATTTGTTTGAGTTAAAATATAGATTTATACTCACTCTTGTCTTGTTTCCATGCGCTTTGGAATAGAATCTTCAAAAATTGGGCTCCAAGAATCCAGTGATGTTAAATACTTCAATATATTCTCTAACCAATTATTAAAGCACATCTTACATATTTTGGATGACAAAAATACAAATTTACAAAAAAAAAACACTTTAAAACTCAACAAAGTTGTTGAAATTATACAAACTACAAACAAAGAAAATGAAAATGTCCTTTTTTATCCAGAAATAAACGAAATGAAATAAATCGAGACGATTTGATTGGTCCATTTTTCGTAACTTTGCTTTTTCTGGCTACTGTAAAACTTATTTTTGTAACATTTTCCATAAGCAATCTATTACATTTTGAACTTGACACTTTTATGTTCGCGCGCGGTAAAAGAAACTAACGCCATTGTTATATAGTGGAGAAAATTGTAATCTACTTTCGGCCAAATTACGTGTAAAAGAGGCAAACCTTTTTTTTGTTTAGAGCGGACCAATAAATGTCAACATTGGTTCGAAGTGTTTTTTTTTGTGGCTGTTTTTGGTTTTTGGTTGCGCGGTCGGTGTGTGTGCGGCGGGATTTTCTAGTCTCAAAATAAATCATGCTAAACGTCAACATAAAAGATGAAAAAAGTTCACCGAAATTCTCTTTTCAACTAAAAATATTGTAAAATTCCAGTATTGAATTAATTGTTTGTATTGCGATTAAATGAATTCAATAAATACCCAATAATTATGCTACAAATATCATTTCTGCTGTGACGATGGAAGTATAAAAACCCCATATAGATAAAGTGTGTTAATAATCGTTAATGATCCTTTAAATTTTTTTTTTTCGGAATTGTTCAACACTTCAGGAATGATATGATATATTGTGAAAATAATGCGATCGAAAAAACCATTTCTTATTGCATCATTTCTATGTGGATCCACCATAATCACATATCTCCTGTGGGTACAACAAAATGTAGAAGTTGACATACATCGCAAACAACTGCTCAATAAGCTCAACTATTTGGAATCAAGCATTAAAGAAGAGTCTGATATTCATGACGAATTAGTTAATAAACTAGTTGATGTGATTAAAAAAAGGAATACTATTGAAATAAAAACGACTGCCGAGACAGCAGTTGGTCCAGAGGGCATCAAAGAGATCTCCCTAGATATTACTAATAATTTAATAATAAAAAATAATTTAAGTTTAATTTTACAAACATCCAAACAACAAAACTTCAATGGTCCGATAATACCGGTGCTGGTGTTTGCCTGTAATCGTATATCAGTCAATAAATGTTTGGATAATTTGATTGAGTATCGTCCAAATCCGTACCAGTTTCCGATTATTGTGTCACAGGCAAGTACATTTCATTCAATTCATATTAATTTTTACTATTTACCATACATAAATTAGAATTCTGTTAATATAATTTGTTTTTATTTCATTTACATATTTTATGTTTAGTTAATTGCAGCAGAAGGTTATCGCTTATCGTATACCTACATACCTATATCCAGGTAGTTATTATTTGTTATCTGTTACCTGTTCAGCTATCTATAGGTATAATTGTGGCCGTTTATCGGTTTAACGACGGGCGTATTTATCAAATTAAAATTTCAATTGCTTTTGTGTTTGTTGTTTTTTTTTAAGTTGGCATGTGATAACATTACATGCCACCAATAGATAAATCTAACAGCTTAAGTCGTCAAATAAACTGGCGATCATTATCTTCTTGTATCGAACATGACATTTTAATTAAATTTGTATCTAGTCATGGAGATTCAGAAGTTCTACATAAACTTCTTCATCTTTCTTTTCTTTTATTGGTACAACTTTCCATATTAAACCCTGACTTGTTTACAGATAGACTTTCATAATAATGTGTCCTGGGGCAACTGCGACCGAAGACGTTTAAAAACTTTTCTACGATATCGGTACGTTTATTTCTGGGCCTGTTCGCTATTCTTTTACCCTAAACTGACTTTATTTGAAATATCTTGTAAGATCCTCTTGATTCATACAATAGCAACATGTCCGGGCCTATTCCATACGTTTTATGGCTAAGGGACACCGGTTAATTTTGTCTTGTATTAAATACCGGTATTCGAAGATTTATTGCCGGTATTTCGGTATTTGAATTAAAATAATATTTTGATAGCACGAAAACGTAACACACATGGTACGTAGGCAGAAAATAAATTTAGTACATATTTTATATGGATTTTAGTATTCCTATTAATTCAATTCAGCATTTAGCAAAA
Organism: Platyura marginata; assembly: GCA_026745375.1. NCBI lineage: Eukaryota > Metazoa > Arthropoda > Insecta > Diptera > Keroplatidae > Platyura > Platyura marginata. Next base: position 2,939 of record JANSTT010019948.1, on the reverse strand, counting down.
ATGACGGTACACTGCGAAAAAGTTCAATTAAAATTTAAATAAAATTAATTTTCAATTTTGTTACACAAAACGCTATTTATTTGTATGAATACTTATTTTGATCCATGGACATCGGTTTACAGATTATAAGGTTGTCGAAAAAAACCAGGAACGCGACGGAGATCTAACAATGAGCCTATGAAAATATCTCCAATAAATTTATGATTGTTCATAGAACATATATGTATAAACTTAGTAAATATTATATCATACATAATGATTAATATCGGCATTCACGGCATATAGGCACAATGTGCTGATATATGCAATATCTAAAATAAAATAAATTTCATTATTGCATATATCAAGGTCGATCGACCAAAGACCTATATGCTGTAATTGCAATTCAATGATAAAGCAATACAAATAAAAGGCGACCAAATAATGGGAACACTATCACTACTCGATTATACCTGTGGTGCAAATATTTGGGCCGCGCTTGATGTGTACCATAAAAACAAACAAAAATAAATATAATTTTATATTTATTAATGATCTAACTCCAAAGTCCTGACTTCCGATTTAAGTTCTATCTTAAATCCCCGAACTCGGCCCTTTACATTTCTCTAAAGTCGTCAGTTCTGATCTAAGTTCTATCTTAGATTCCCGTACTTGGCCCGATCTTTTTTTTAACGGTTCGCCCAACCAGCAGTTGAGTTCGAAAGGGTTTTTGCTGCTGCCGATGTAATTTTAAATAAATTGCGGTGCAGAATGGATGATCAAATGTATTTACATTAAAATTGAAATAAACATAAATTTTTAATTCAAATAATTTCTTTGAAGATCGGTTATTAATTCCCTAATGGCAATGAGATTATCTTTCTATTCTGCCATACATTTGTCATTGTAGCGCAATTTATTCCTCCCAATCTATCTCTCTCACACAGGTCCTAGGATACGTCTAAGAATTTTCCTTTCAAAGATATCTAGTCGATCTTCATTTAACCCTAATCCAAGCAGGCTATTTTTACCTATGCCAGTAATTTTTATTAAATTTTAATGTAGATAAAAAGTTAAAAATTGTTTTTTTATTTATTTTCTTTTTGTGTAAAAATGTCGAATAATAAAATACATAAAGCCTCCGATCGGTAATATACGTATTAAATGAGTTGGAGAGTCTCAAAGACACACCTTGGTATGATTAGGGTTAAACATCAACTTCTAATGATAAAAAATAATTCTGTATTAATATTTCCCGGAATACCCTTAATATGTAGTGCCTAAATCCGTGTTTCATTTCCAATCCATCCGAAACATACAAAGGCTTTTCTACTACTACATATTTTTCATTTTCATTCCATTTTCATTTGATAGGTTTGGAATTGTTGAATGGAACCGGTTTAAATGAAGCTATAACGAGTGAAAGTACCAACCTTTGTGAACTTCCTAAGGGCTATACGGTGAAAATTATGAGACATTTGTAGATGTTCGTTAAATATACGTTTTTAACTACTATTTAAATAACTATATACTAAACAACTGTTGATTTTTAATATTTCTGCGTGAAAAGAAGGTTGAGAAATACCAACTGACGACACACATTATTGACTTTTCATATCAAACATGCAAACATTATTTGTCACTTTTCTCGCTACACAAATAAATTTTTTTTTTCTTTTTTCTAATTTATATGCCAAGGTAAATAAAAATAATGTTAATAACAAGCGTGTATGAAACAATGAAACAAAAGCGATTAAGTATTAGACGAATCACTTTTTTAATTGCAGTTGTATTTTATAATAATTATATAAATAATATAAAGTAATTGTTCTATTTACTTATTACATTGATATTTTTCGAAACTGTACAATTAGCTTTTTATCGAAACGAATATTTATAAAAGCAAATTTACCCGAGACCACTTTTTACCAAGTTTTAAGCCAGAATTAAGAAAACAATCCAAAAACTTTTTCTTTACGATATTAAAGGAGGCATTTCGATCACTAAGGAAGATCGACCAAATCTAAAAACAATTGTTGTGGTAGAACACACTCGCCTCGGATACCGGCAGACGTAGGTTTGATCCCGGCTGTAGTAGATTTTCGTGAGAAATTAAAATGGATTAAAATCATCTTCCGAGCAGAAAAATGAACTTGTGTCCAGTGATTCGCAAATCACCTTAAGTAGACGATCCCAAAAATAAGATCATACATATAACGTATCTATGGTCAACTTTGGTTGCACACGTACGTCCCGGTGCAATATTTCAACCAAAGATCATCGGCATTACTAAAAAATCGTAACCCTTTAAGTAATTGAACCGTTGCAACAACAGCAAAAATCTAAATTTGACTTAGTAACATGTTGTATAAAATTTTTATAAATAAAAATTTTCTCGAATGTTCAAAATTTGACTGCATTGACAAATACCATGTAGCAACATCTTTAATCGGTTCCTGGGTTGGCATTAACATTCTTTCAATCTAGAGATCTATGGCTTCTTCTCTCCATTTTATAGGCGTTAGGAATTCTGTTAGTATCCATTGGGACCCGATGATCGGGTTCAAGTCCGACTACGGTTGAAACAAGAAAATGTTTTTCTCTGCTGTTTTAACTTTAGTCTGAGACTAAGGATGGTTGGATTGCACATAAAAACACTCTAGAAATTGCATTATGTCAGAATGGCAGTGCTTAAATGGGTGTCAGGTGAAATTGCGAGCATTTGTAAGGTTTACAGAAGAAACACCTCACACACACACACACACACAAAGAAGATATCGTCATATCAATCAACGTACCGCTTAGCAAAGAAAATGTGCAACGACAAGATACGATCAGAAAAACCGGTCAAATCTGTCGATGGTGTTTTGATAACTGGAGAAGAACAGCAAATCGAAAGATGGAGCGAGTATTTTGAAGAGCTGCTCAACCGCCCATCCAACGAAATAGCACGTAGCCCA
>JANSTT010019947.1:0-10429 GCA_026745375.1 Platyura marginata | reverse complement strand
TTTTTAATTTTTTTCATTATATAGGGGGCAACATATGTTTTCTGACCTGGGCCTCCAAGTGACTCTCACAGGCCCTGATTGTAGCGCCCGAGACGCATGTCAAACGCCGTTCTACTACTCGGATCGAAGTGCCAGTTCGGAACGTCGTACTCGGCATGTACTTTAACTTCAGTGCTAGAGTAGTACTTCGATGAGAATAATTGGCCGAGTACCGGACCGAATGCTAACCCGAGTTCTAATTTTCGAACTAATTCTAACCAACACTAGTTAGCACTCGGCGAATAAATTGGCCATAAGACTTTCCAGACTTCTTTTTAGCTAATCATTTATGACACAAGTTGGATCGCCTAGTCATGTTTGTGGGTTGATATTGATACTTTTTATGAAAAATGCGCATAAAAACTAAGCGGATGATTACAGTACGTTAGAAGTTTAATCTTAAAGGTTAAAATATGAAAGTTTTTCAAAGAAAACGCCTTACAAAAATTCATTTAACTTAAAATGTGTGTTGAATTGAATGTTCCATGCTTTAAAACTACCAACGAAAGCATCGTTGCATTGAATATTCCAGCTCTATACTTCCGTTATTTAATCAATCAATACAACTTCTTGACTTTTTTAAAAAACATATTAAAGTTAGAATAATGACAACGTAAAAAAACGTCAAAATATAGTCAGTTCAACCAACTATGTTATACAAGTATAAAGATAAAATAAGCTCCTTGAAAACATTATAAAATCAAATGTAGCACTAAGTGTATATTATATATTAGGTCCATTAATGCTCATTTTTTATCTACAAATTGGTCCTTACCTATTTTTTTTTATGTACAACTGTCCCTCGGTCAATTATTTGATTTAATTTGTCAATTATTTATTAAATCTAAATTTAAATCTATATCGTGATTCCTAATAAAATATCCCTCCACTATCCATGGATTACCTCAAGTACGCTGAGCTCAACAAGTAACGGAACGAAGGGAATAAAGAGGAAATGAACGAGATTGGAAGAGCTCAATGAACCCGCAAACAGAGTGGAAGTATATACCATTTATAAAACATTTATATAACACATAATATTTATTCAACATAAACTCAACTCAACATAAAACATTTATTCAACATATGTACGTATGTATATTCAACACAACATTTATTAAACCAATGCAACTATTAGTGAACACATGGCGATAGTCCCTACTCCCTACACATCGCACGAATCGGCATTTCGCAGACTGAGCACATCCATGCTGGTCCCGGGTTGGATTCTATTCCGGCCATAATTAGTAACAGACGAAGCAGTTTTGCCGGGAGTGACGGCTCCTCTGCCGAAAAAACGGATTGCATATCGTCTTCCGATGTTGTTTGGATAGTCTTTGGTCGGTGTTTCCACCGAGTGACTCTGGAACGTAGATCCAACCACCAGATAGTCTCCAACCACCAGAGAGTCCCAACCAACTAAGATCTGGGAAATGCCAACTACTGAACAGTTACAGAAGCAGAATTGATCCCCAAACAACTGACGTGTGTCCACTGTGTGGCAATGGGCCTAACGACACGAAACATCTCTTCGACTGCCCCAGGAACCCGACGCAATTAAACATCATAGATCTATGGACATGGCGGCTGCTTTTCTAAACGTCGAAACAACGCTACAACAACAACAAGTCCCTACACTATGGAACTCGTCCACGATTTACGATTAACGGAAGTCCACATTGCAAATAAGTCACGTCAGCCATAACCCTTACCAGCCATCCTTATAAGTTATTTAAAATTAAAATTATTAAACAAAGAAATTAAATTAAAAAAAGGATTAAAAACCCTAGAAATTACAGTGGTAATTTTTAGAAGAAAATCATTATAAATGAATTTTGATATTTTGAATGATCTTATTAACAAATATTTCCTTAAAAGACTTGAAGAAAAAAAAATTGTAAGTTTTGGAAATTGTTATCTTTTTTTTCCAAAAATAATAATAAAAATGGTGTACGAATAATACTTTGTACCACTGTATATAAAATTGATTACAGCGCCATAACACTAGGGCATCGAACTTTTTGGTCTATTTATTTTCTATCATTTTTGTCATATTCATTTTGTTTCCACACTAAAAAAACTGCTAAATAAAAGCTACACTAAACTACCCTTTCACCTCCTGACCAAGGGTAGTTTAGTGTGGAAACTGTGGAGTAAGCCGGTGCGTTTTGCAAAAAAAAATTTTGCTTTCTTCTCTAAAATTAAAAAAAAAATTATTTTGACGAAACCGGAACTTCTTCAAATATTTTTAAAAGCCATCATTTTCATCGTGCAGTGGCCAAAGACTACTTGATCGATAGCGAAAATTGCAGCACACATTTTTAACCCTCTAAACCCCTCCTTCTGGCGGCAACCGTTCAAAGAAACTGATTTTTTTGCAAAAAATATGAAATTTTGAAAACTTCATGCAAATGTGAGACCAGAAGATTAAGTCCCAAAAAAAACAAATTTTTTACCCATATTTTTTTTTTAGTTTTCACAACTTTTCTGCACGATGTCGGGAAAAAAATACAAGCAGCGCGCCGGCGTACTGTGCAGCCTTTTTTCCTCTATTCCGAATATAATTCCAGTAATAATGTAATAATAATATCAAAATTCAGTAATGTTTTATACCCCCCTCCCCTCGAGAGGGAAAGAATAGAGATTTTAGAAGTACTTGCTAAACTGTTAAATTTCAGCTCTCCTACGTTCAGAAACTGTAATCCCTCTCATATAGTTATCCATCTTTCTAAAGTTCATCTGCATCTATGATCTATGCATGTAAAAAAAACAAAGATACAAAATTCTAAAAGAAAAGTTTTAGGACAATTCAAGTTAAGGAGCGTTACAAACCCCGCACCAAAGTTATAATACCCTTTAATATTTACGCTCGTACAGGTATAAAAATGGAAAAATTGTTCAGTGTCCTCCAACTTTAATCAAAAAATTTGTTTCAATTGAAAATGCAATGAGATGAATTCAAGCATTTTATTAGCTATGCGCAATCATGCTTAAATTCTAAAACTAACCTATCTCAAGAAGAAAAGCATATTTTCAATATTGCCATGTACAGTTTGTTCAGTAGATACTATGCTCGGATGTAAGTACTTGAACATCAGAAGCACGTATTTAATATATAGATAATTTATTATTGAATGGCATCGTTATTTAGTCATTAAAATCTAAACGGACGATTCGTATTTGCTACTCTGTCTAGATTGAATGATTTTTCAAATTACATACTGCCATTTCTGAAAATTATGGCAAATACATCTGCACCACAAAAAAAACGGGTGGCTGAATTTTTGAATAAATTTAATTTTATTCTATAATCTTAAAACAGCAGAACACTAATTCAACCTGAAAATATCTATACTTATACTTACACCTAGCATTCATTTAGTCAGTCTCTTTTAAAATTCTTGTCACGAACCATTAAATCGTGATTTGATAGCATGGTATTTTTGCAGAGTTCAAAACCTCTCTATCAAGCCATGTACGTTATATGTCATTGAGAGAATAATTATTATTGCCTGTACTCGTACCCAACTGGCAATGGTTATTAGAAAATTTCTTGCAAACATTTTAAATTAAAACACTTGAACACTATGGTTATGAGAAGAAAAATAAAGTTATTGGCAAAAATTTTAATTATCCTTAGGACAATTTTATGGCATGTCTTGAGATTAATGTTTTACACATCAGCTTAGTGTCAACAATCAGAGGACATTGGCATTATGTCATTTCACAAAATGGTATGTCAGTCATTAAACAAAATCTTTCTATATAAAAGGGTTGTTATGTGGTTAGTTTTAAAAATTGCACAGCAATTAATTTTGGTCCTCATGTGATAATAATTGTACTGTACATTAAGAGGCAGGAATTAAATGTCATAAAAATATCGTGTTAAACGAATTATTATACAATGAACTCATCAGTTGCATATAAAATAATGCCTAAAATAAATGTAAATAACAAAACTTCCATTTTGTACGAGGATTTTATCAATATAGCAATTGCGATACATTTTTGGATATAAATTGCCTTTTTGTTGCGGTTGAAAAAAGTTAGATTAATTTCGTAAACAATTTGTATGCCAATTGATCTTAAGCATAATTTATCTCAATCGGACAATTATTATTTTAATGTGTAATTTATCTCATAAATAATTTAGGAAAATCTCAATTTATCGCAAGGAAATTTTAAGAACAAATTATTTGAGCTGCGATTGGTTCGGTCTAATTTTCAAGCATAATTTTTCTCACAAACAATTTATACCAAGTACATTGCTTCAAGTGGGGGCTCGTAAAAAATATTGTTCTCATCATCATATGACTTTTTATACCCGTATGATGTTAATCGAAGGGTATTATAACTTTGGTACGGAGTTTGCAACGCTCCTTTATACTCATCGTAGAAAAAAAAATTAAACAATCAAGATTCCGGCCAAACGGCTGAAGCTAGAAAGCTGAAATTTGGACAGTTTATTATGTAGAGTAAGATTCCTATTGTTTTTGGAGCAAATCGGACAAAAAATAGGGGAGGCTATGGTACAGTGTTCACCTAATTTTTATATAAACCATACATTTACTCGAAAGTTAGTCGAAATATAGAAAAAATAAATATGACAACAATTATAGAGAATACAAAAATGAAGATTTCTTTCATAGACCAAAAAGTTGTACGACCTAGTGTTATGGCGCTGCAATTAATTTTATTGAATTTCTAGGGTTTTTAATCATTAACTCGAAAAGTATTTAGATTACAGAAAAAATGAATATGACAAAAATGATAGAGAATAAAAAAATGAAGATTTATTAGATTCATAGACTAAAAAGTTCCACGAAATACCGTTTTGACGCTTCAATCAATTTTATGACATTTCTAGGGTTTTTATTCATTTGTAATCAATTTACCCAATTAGCAATTATATTTTTTGTACAGACAAAATAGACACGTAAAAGTTGTATTATAATCGGCCAAACCAATTTTTCCTTCTTTACTGGTTTTTTTTTTGCTGGAAGAAAATGGAAAAAAAAATTGGTCGTTCATCAAACATCTTGAGCGATTTTTCAGCGGTTTTTTAAAAGTTACACAATTTTGAACTTTTTTAATACGAAAGATATAGTTTTGAAACTTTGTATTTTTATATTATTTAGAATTTCCAGCATTTTTTGCTAAATAAAACTTTTAGAAAAAGTTAACCTTTAAAGGTCTATACATTTTGAATATGAAAAGGTTTACCAAAAAAAATTAAAATGCTACATTAAATTTATTCAGGGAGTGTATTAACATATTTTTAGAAGTTAACCCTTTAAAGGCGCCATTTGGACCTTAAAGGTACTGCCACACAGAGCGCGGGCAGACCGACGCTATCTGACCGCGACCGTCAGCGGTCTGAAGACGACACACCGAAAGCGCTCTGCTGTGATTGGCCGGAGATTAAAACGATCACACACATTGTAAAAAATATGTATTTTTACATAACTACCTTCGTAATAAACATAGAACAACTATATAACAAAAACTGAAGAAATTACATAACCTATTCTTGCAACCAGTGGCGGCCGGTGGCCCGGACTGCAGGACCCCAATTTATCAATAAATATAATAATACCAAACCTTAAAGATCTTCAATATAATAAAAATTTTCTTATCTAGTTCTATATATCTATTATAATTCTATTGAAAAATCCATATCACACAGAAGAAGAGAAACGAAGGAAAGAATAGGTAGGTACCTACTTATATATGGACTGTAATTTCAACAGTCCTTGCGCTCCGAATAAATCTATACGAAATATACGTATACCTATACACACATTTTGTTTTTAATGTGAACAAAAATATATGAAAAGAAGACTACACGACGATCAGCCTTTTATCATTTTTGTGTTGTTTTTGCTCTTTTTAATCATATAGTAAAAAAAGCATTGCTCGCTATATGTTCTTTAGGAAATAGGGTAATGCAAAATTATAAATGTAGGAAAATATATTACATAAATATGTAATATGTAGGTACATATTATAATTATACATATTATATTAGTTTTTTTTTAAAAGCCCTTTGTTAATTTGCTTAGTTCTATGCTTATTTTCGGTACGGTATAATTAAATTTTATTTGTTACGAATACTTATTTTTTTTTTTATTATTTAAAAAAATTGATATTTTACTGCTTTCTAGGTAAAGTAGTCACGAGCCGCCACTGCTTGCAACGATATCTATTAGGCCTAATAATCGTCGACCAACAAACGAAATACGCGAAAAATTTATCAATTTCATTACTAATGTCAAAAATAAATGGATATTTTCTCACATTATCTATCAAAATTTCATTCAATTCTACCAAAATTGCAATCACAATAACAAAATTTTTGACAGACCGCTGCGGGCAAAAAATATTTTGTATTTCAATACATTCGAAAATCTGACCGCGGCGGTCTCACCGTGAACGCCGCGCTAGACCGCGCTCTGTATGCCCGGCTGCATACATAATGTGTAGTACAAGAGAACGCCTTCCCGCGCGGTCAAAAAATTACAGATCGCAGCGGGCAGACCGCTGTGCCAGAACCTTTAAGAGATAATATTTACATATTTACAATTAAATTCTAAGAATTGTAAGTAACTTTTTGAAAATTCTTGATGATCCCTTTCATGTTCAAAATATATGGACCATGAAGGCCTAACTTTTTCCAAAAAACGCTGCAAATTCAAAATAATATAAAAATACAATGTTTCAAAATCATATCATTAGTATTAAGAAAGTTCAAAATTGTGTCATTTTTAAAAAAAAAAATGCCGAAAATAGTCCCATAATGTTGAGATCAATAATTCTTACGAACCGCCACTGTTTTTTAAGTACAATTTGTCCGTATAATAAAATAGTTGAATTTATTTCACATATCGTCTCACAATTCTCCACGAAATAAACTGTGCGTATAATAAATTATTACACAATTATTCGGAGAATTTAAACAGACATCGTATCATCGTAAATAGCAATGGTTATCAAACATTTTCCATGACTTTGTTTCGAAAGTTCAATTTCTTAATTTTTTTATTTTATTTAACATTTATCTAACATTCTAACTATACACGCAATGTAACTTCAGTTAAAATTCTTTGCCATATATTGTAAGTGCCTGTACCAATGTTTAAAAACTTGTCCGAAAGTATTTGGTAGAACGTACATCAGGACTTCAGGACTGTTAACCCCAAAAACAAAATATGTATAAAAATGTTAAGAATAGAAAATGTGTACACAGAAAAATTTTAAAAGAAAAATATTTTACTTTATAAAAAGTTGTTCGAAGAAAAGTTGGTTGCACTTTTGTTTCCTTTATATTTATGTATTTGAAGAGTAAAATTTTTCTATTTTTTTAGTTGTTGGCTTGGACTTTGGTCGTTTGTAAAAAAAAAATAAACTAAAAAAAAAAATCTGGTAAAAAAGGCTGCTAAGTAAACCTACGGGGCTTCCACACAAAACTACTCTACTCTTCATTTTTCAAACCTTTCCCCCACTCTTCCCAGCGCTTCTTCCATTTTTCCCCACCCTTTTCCCACTAATCCCCATCCTTTCTCCACTTTTCCCCACCCTTCCCTACCCTCCTCATACTTTTTCATATTCTCCCCCACTCTTTCCCTCCCCCCCCCCCCCCTTCCCCCCCCCCACCCCCCCTCCCCCCGCCCACCCCCCCCCCCCCCCCCCTCCCCGTCGGATTTGAATCCGGGGACCAGTCGCTCCACAGGCAACCGAACTGGTCAATGGTCAATAATGAGCCATTTTGGTCGATGGGATAATGGGCATAGAAAATTTTCTCAACAATTCCGATGGGCTCCCCGTTTATTTATACCCCGGTAATAGCATACTCGATTTGCACGGTTTCGCTATTGCACGATTTTCTACCATAAAAATATTTCGATTTATTTTCTATTGAACGACACACACACACACACAATGTTGTGTCAATGTTGTGTCTCGTTTTACACGGATTTATAGTTAGTATAGTTTGCTGGAGATAATCCACCGTTATACCCCCAATAAAACGGAATATTCAATTAAAATTCCAAATTCGAGCATCACACAACATCAAAAATCTGCGCGGAAAATTTACTCGCCGCCGTTGATTGGTGGTTGATGTGGGGTAGATTTTTTTTTTTTTTTTTTTTTTTTTTGTATGCCACATACAAATGGCACAGCGCTTAATAAATCATTTAATCGGGAATCGTTTCGAAAAGAGGTTGTGATTTGAAAAAAAAATTATTTTCAAAAATTTCGCAACAAACACACAGTGAACAATGAGTGGCCCCTTTGGAATTTGTTTGCTCGTCTGGTTGGCATTTGGTAATTTAGTGTTGTGCGAGTATCGGTCAAACGGTGTTTACTGGCTGGTTAATTTTAAAGAAAGTAATAATCAGAGTTTAGGAGTTGCTCCACATTTGGACGGTTTTAAATTTCACAGCAAGGTAATTTTTTTGGATTTGGATGTTTGGTGCATTGATAAAAAAAAAAAATATAAAAAATATTGTGATTTGTGGAAAAGTGAACAGTGAACCAAATAACTAAGCCAATCCCTAACCCACCCCCCCCCCCTCCCTTCCTCTAGATAAAACAAGAGGACAGACTCTCGCCAATTGGATGTTTATTTTGTTTGTTTTGCATAACCGACCGGATAATATAACAAAAAAAAAAAAAAAAAAAAAAAAATTTTACTGAGAACTTTTTCTAAAAGAATTGATATGGAAAATTGAACAGGTGGCAGATTACAAAAAAAAAAAAAAAAAAAAACTAGTAGGGGGGCAGATAAGGCAAATTTCTATATACTAAGTACACAATGCCACTTAAATAAATTCTCCACCAATTTAGATTTAATGTTTTTTTTTTTTTTTTGTTTGTTTATGATTCAGAAATTTTGCATTACATTTTCAACGGTGGGTTGGAGAGCAGGGGGAAAGGAAAAAAAAATAAAAAAATAATAAAATACCCCTCTCCTCTACCCCCGGGGATCAGATTATATTCTAGTAAAATCCGTTTTTCCAAACAAAAAACAAACAAAAAACAAACAAAAAACAAACAAAAAACAAACAAAAAACAACAAAAAACAACAAAAAACAAGTGAAGAAAAGACTTCGAGAAATGGTTCTTACAGATATGCTCATAATTTACAATCGCCACCCAACCCCCCTTCTTTTTGATAATTAATAATTGTTTCCAGAAATTCCTACCTTCCTAAATACCTAAATTGCTCATACACATTTGAACGAACTTCATTAATATATAACAAATGAAATTAAATAATATCGAAATTAATTCTATTTTATTCTATTTTTATACTTAAATCCTTTTTGAAATCAGCACACTCTGCAGGGATTATATTCGTACAGTAAAGATATTATCTCTCAACCCCCCACCACCACCCCCCCCCCTTCTCTATCTCTCTTGCATTCATTTAATTGTGTATATGCATTTAGGCATATGATTCGAAATTTTAATAAGGCATTGTGCAAAAACGTGATGATTTGTGTGTTGCATAATGAAAATAAATTGATAGGAAGTGGGAAACAAATCGTGTCCCCGTATCGTTAGATTATCGTTTTTTTTTTGTTTTTTTTTTTGTTTTTTTTTCTAAAATTGAAAGTGGGACAATTTTAATATTCTATTTCAACAATTATTCTTTCGGGATGGCCGGTAAATATGAATGTTTATTGACACAGCTCAGAGACAAATCATTCTGCGAGATTTTCTCAGAAATTCTTTTTTAACCGAAATGAAAATAAATCGAAAGGAAGTGGGAAACAAATCGTGTCCGTATACGATAGATTATCGTTTTTTTTTTTTTTTTTTTTTTTTTTTTCTAGAATTGAAAGTAGGACAATTTTAATATTCTATTTCAACAATTATTCTCTCGGGATAGGCGATCAGGTCTCGTATTAACCGCGAACCGAAGCGTTACCGAGACTACGAGAAAAGAACAGTTAAAATGTTTGACTTTGGCCGAATGAAGCGAACCGAACAGATTGTGATTTTTTTTTTTTTTTTTTTTTTTAATAAGGGTGACCTATGCTCCCTCGTGGAATGTCAAACGGCTTAATGATGAGGATTTCATGTCATTATAGAGGATCTCATTATAGAGGATGTCCCAGCATTTGAGGGAAATACTTTCAGGACGTGTTCCTGCGATCGATTTGAGCAAAAAAAAAAAAAACACAGAAGGGAGGGTCCAAAAATGACCGTTAGGTAGGTGGAGTGATTTTAATTTTGAGGTATCAAAAACTACGGCTAGGAAATCCACATTTTTAGGTTTAATTTAAAGATGAATGCCCCCCCCCCTCTCTTCTTTTCGGTTTATTACGTCCCCATTCATGGCCCACTGTTTCCAACAGCATGCCGGTGAACTTTAAAAAAGGAA
>JANSTT010019946.1:0-10430 GCA_026745375.1 Platyura marginata | reverse complement strand
AAATAATAAAAATGAGAAAAAAATTAAAAATGCTAAAAACAATAAAAATGGTAAAATAATAAAAATGCTAAAAAAATTCTAAAAACAATATACTATTAAATGCTTAAAAAATGATTAAACAAATTAAAAATGCTAAACAAAATAAAAATGCAAAAAAAAAACATTTTGAATGAAAAATGAAAAATTTGTCTTAAGTACATATGTATATGTATTTCGATAAATCAGGCAAAACTAAAATGTCAAAAGTTGCAACAACAACAAAACTCTAAAAAAATTTCGACCCCATATTTACTTACCACTGCAATTTCGTTTCACATTAATTTAACAAAAAATTCTATAACATAATTAATGCCACGTGCCAATGGATAAAAGCAATTCGAAACGTTTCGGTAATTTAAAAATTACTTGATCCAATCAAAAAGGTGTCCTACCCGAAAACTTCACAAAACTATTATTGAGTTTGTTGAAAACTCTTTTTTTTCTTTTTTTTTTTTTTAATTAAGAAATTTATTTTTAAAGTGAAATACAAACATTTTTCTACAGCTAAGTATACTTACTGATTAAAAAGAAAAGTTTCATTGGCCCAAGTAGAAGGAAAACTCTCAACTCTTGACTTTTTATGGCTCTGATTAGTATCTATGGAAACTTTTTTGGGATGTAGTTTGAAATATTTTATTGCAGTTTATTCTTGGAAATAAGTTAATAACACGGTGTAAAGAGAAAGATTTGTATTACTAAGTAATAATAAGAAATCTTAACAGACTTTTCTCGATTCACAATCTAAAAGACCACCACCAACACAAGGCACAACGTTCGAATTCCAAGAATGAATTCATTTCATTAAAATTTAATAGTAAAGTAAAGAAAACATAAATTTCTTTGAATTGAATATTTAACTAAAACTCCTTTTTACTTAATTTTTTTTAATTTAATTAAATTTTTGTATAATTAAAATGACATTAAATTTTTCGTACGAAAAGTATGCAAAGCTTTGGAACCTTAAATTGCAAAAATTGTTCTAATTTCTAAGCAAATTAAATTCTTGCTGCAACCTCGCTAGTCTAGCTAATGAAATAAGTAAGTAATTAAATTTTGGTATTCTATTTTGAGCATATTTTTGGTTATGTTGAAATTAATTAATTCCAAAATTGATGGAAGTCAAGAAGTCCTTTTCATATAGAAAAAAAGGGCACAAACAAAACCAAATAGCAGCCCGTCCACAAAAACAAAAAAATATTTGGTATATGACCAAACGTTTTGGTTTCGAAATATTTTGCCGACCTTTTTTATGTTCATTAAAATCAATTTTGGAGAGTGCCTTTTCTAAGAATGGGATTGAACTTAAAACATTGAGCTTTTAGTTAGAACGAAAAAAAAACTGTGTTTGTCTTAAATTTCATGTCTTCTTTGGCTTTTTACTGCCAAGGACTCTTATTTCTTTCATTTTATGCACCATTTAACGTATATTTTAAACGAAAACCTTTCAAATGTTCACCATTTTACCGAAATTTTGATTTTGAAGTAGTGCCAGTTATTAGATTTTGATTAGGTATTCAATCCAACCAGCCGGCCTTTAATGAGAAAGCATCATGCCTGTGAAAAACAATTCCGTGCATCCTCTAGAGACTAGTAAGGAGAAAGCAGGTACCCTAGACGGCCTGAAATCCTTTGACCTCCATTAGATGGGCCCATTAGACATTTATTGGTCTATCAATCTCTAGAAGATCAATAAACCTTAGGATTTCCGTCTAAGTTCCAAGCGTCTTTTTTCTTTTTTCCAATACAGCTGGCCAGGACACATAGTAAATGCTCAGTTGTTTCTGCTAGTTCCTTGCAGAATCTGCAGGTTGATTCAATCACCACACCAATCCTGTATAAGTGCCCTTTAAACTGACCGTACCCAGTAAGGAATTCCGTGAGTTTTTTTATATCTTATATACAAGTACAAGCCTTAGCTTATCTGCATCATGGTAGTGGCCTTCATTTTGCCTCGTTATCTCTGCCTAGTGGTTTGGTGGTTTGCAAACTCTCTGCCCGGGAAAGATTCGGGTGACTGGAATGGATGGCTAGTCCCTGTTTTCGCTAATTTGTCTGCCTACTCGTTCCCCTTCAGGCTTTAGTGACTAGCTTAAGTCTAGTCGGTATTAAATCTGTGACGTGTCTCTAATGAGATCACACTTATTTAACCCTTTCGACCCGATTGGTACATTATATGTACCAGTAAGAGTTTGAAAACATCCCTTTGCTATTCGACAGCCGGCTCGAAAGGGTTAAAGAATTAGTTTTGCTTTAGTTTGTCTACGAAAATAATTTTCCAATAAAGGAATTTGGTCAAATTAAAATTTCTGACTTTCTGGCTGCTTGACCAATAATTTGCCAATTTACCGGATGATAGTATCTCGATTGGTTGGTAATTGTTTTCCATGAGTTTCGACATATATTCGTTTTATTGCAAATATTACACGACCATTTGAGAATTAATATTATTTTGTACAAACTTTGTTGAAACCGACCGACCAACGAACGATACCGGTGAAAATTGGTCAATTCAGTAAAACTTTTCTGAAGAAATTCCTTTTTTGTCCATACAAAATATGTTCCATAACTAATAGAACTTGAGGCAGCATTAAATTTGTGTAGTTTGGACAAAAAAGAGAGAAAAATGGCGTCAACCACCAAATAGAAAATAATTTAATTTTGTGGAAAACATATAGTTTTCCAGGAAAATTTAATCGCTCCTTTTTTTTTGGGTGAAATGTACCTAATGTTGGCTGCTGGGTAAATCAATGAAAAAAATAAATAAAATAAAGCCAGAAATTTTTAGTATGTCTGAACACGTCCGACAATGACCCAACACCATAAAACCAATTTATCTCCAAACACAAAGTATTAGTTTCATTCTATGGGCATGTTGATGTTCATGAATCTACAACACCTTTTATTTAGCATCTATCTATATGTAGATACAGTGAGTTACATTAAAATTCGGTCAAGCCGAAATTTCTTGAATAAAATGCAATAAGGGAATAATTAATACAAAAATCTTTTTGTTTTTTTCACAAAATATTTAGTTTGGTATTTTTGTCCTTATATTACCACACCAAAAAATTATAAGAATTCACTTACATTAAAAAAAGTCTTAACAATAGAAGAAATATGCCTGAAATTCATGTCATAAAAATTCATATTAATGACAAAAATCATCTTTTTTAATATTTAGCTGGATATCCTTTATTTTTCAGCACCTTCTTTAGCCTTTTTGACATGGAATTCACCAATTTTTTTCTAATATTGGCCTCTATAGTTCTATACTATTCCATTCTTGAAGTAAAACATTTATTCGTCCATCACTACCAAAAATAATAAATTTACTTTCGCCCATGAATAACACACTCTTCCAGAAGGATTCGTCTACTTTTTTCTTTGGTAAGTTTACGGGTTTTTTTCTGAGTTCACTTCATTTAAAAATGGTTTTTGGCTAGCTATTCTACCATCGAATCCTGTTTGTCTTATGACACTGGGGTACTGTTTCGGCACTTCCACATATAATTCCATAACTATTTTCACAATCTGTTTAAATTTTTGAGGAACTTATTTCCAGGATTCGGTTTTACTTTTTGCGTAGTATCCGCCGTTCGTTATATTGACTTCAGTCAGTTTTGGGCGACCGGTTTGAGACACGAAATTCTTATAATTTGTAATTCTTTGTATTTTTTTATGGTAATATAGGGACAAAGGTACAAACTAAATATTTTGTGAAAAAAACAAAAATATATTTTTATTAATTACAGTAGAATCTCGATTATCGAAGGTAATTGGGATCGGTCAGACCTCGGATAACCAAAAACTCGGTTTATACCTAATAGGCCTTGAGAAAACTATTTAGGTGCAATTTCCCGTGTCATTTACGTCTTTATATGACTGATTTGGAGCTATGCTTACTTTAAAATCTATTTTATTTGGCTTTTTTAAATAAACAAAATAAGTTTGATAATGTACTAAAATGAAAGAAATTGGATACTGTAAGCTACTGTAATAAAAACAACAATTTAAAGTAAAATTTACTTTTATTTACCATTGCGTATGGCTAAGGAGCGGATCTGTTTTCGTACATCGGCAAACTACGCGTTTTGTTTTCTTTCGGTTCAATCAATCTCGATTTATACGAAAACTCAGATAACCAAGGTTCGGATAATCGAAGTTCTACTGTATTCCGTTTTATTAAAGAAATTTCGGCTTGACCGGATTTTAATGTGACCCACTGTATATATGCCTATAATGTATGTATGACTATGCCTGTGTATGTAGTAAAATAAAATTCTTTTGTATTTTTCTCACAAAAAAAAAAGAAAAAAAAAAGAAAAAAGAAAGAAAAAAAAAATCTAATTTTATGTTATCCATGATCTTGCTCGTATCTTATGTGTATGTATGACCCAAATCGAACATATAATATAGAATTCAACTATTTTATCAAGATATACTTAGGTACATATAGTAGCTACCTATCCCTACCTACACTACACCGAAAACATTTTCATGTCAATGTACCTTTATCGACCCATTGGCACAATAAATAATGTTTTTTCTAATAACTTACGGTTTACTGGACATCAGCCAGATAGGTTAAAATTGATTTTTTTTTTCTTTTTTTTCGGATTTCCACCCATACAGATCCCCGCCAGTTTATCACCAGAGTTGACCATTGTTTTGGATCTGTTCATTTTCATTTAGGCAACACTGGGATAGAACAATACAACACACATAAATAAAGCCCGGGACTATTTATAATGCTTTTTGTTTGTGTTAGGTTTTTTTTATTATTTTTTTTAATCCTTACGGTTGTGTACGGAGTATCGGTCACCCGAGTAAATATTTTATGGTTGCAGGAATGCATTTTAAAACAAACAAAACAACAACGAAAAAAAAGTTTGAATTTAATTCGACTTTGATGTAAATGATTTTAGTCATAAAAAAATGGTGCCCCCATTCCACAATTCTATGTAGTTTACCTTAGTACGTACAGTACATACATACATACTCGTACCGTACATGTATAGATACATAGGTAACATAAATAGATTGGTATACCCCAGGAATTGTAACTGTAAATCAATGGTTTCCAATTTTTGGAGCAAAAGAAGTTTGAAGATAAATAACATGGAAAGTTTTTGAAACTATTTTATAGATACTGATAGCATGAATCAGGATTTCAACGGCAGTTACATAGATAAAAAAAAAAAACCCCCCAAAAAAAACTAAAAAAAAACTTTGTAGTTTGGTTAGTTCTAGCAGCTCTAGGAAAATAGTATTACATTAGGGTTAATCACAAGGGATTGAAACTTAAATCTAATTGTATAGATAAATTTTCATTGCCAAAATAATGGAGACATTGCCTTTTTGAGGTAGGTCGTAAGTAGTTTCTTAAGATTACCGTATATATATGTATGTACATAAATATATAGGAAGACTTACTATTAGTTACCTATTGAATTTGGAATGCAATTTTGGATGAAATACATACACCAATACGTAATAAAGCTTGATTGGTCTGTATAGGTATAGGTATGATTTAAAAATCGAGGAGTAATTACTGGAGTCATTCTTGGGACACTGCTTAATACCAGTGGTCATACGGAGTCATTTTTTATCCCTTCTGACGACGTTTCGGCTATTTGAAAATCTTTTGCTCTTCGATATTTGTATAAGGAGTAACTCTTTCCGCTAAATGTTTGCAGAATTCGTGACTGTCACATATTTGATTTAGTGATTCACTTGAAAATGATTACTTGATTAATGGTCGTCGAGTTTGGGTGTTGAATCAGTTTGGATCCAACCAAAGTTCGAAGGGGCTAGTAGTTAGACCTACAATATTATCCACAGTTATTTGTATTTCGATTCTACATAATTCTAGTTTAGTTAGTGAAGAATCGCGAAACCATTGGCGGCTTATGAGAGTTATTGATCCTATCATATGGGATTATTTAAAGAAAAAAAAACTTTGGATATTTTGACGTAAGAAAATGAAAAATAATTTGGCGGTTCGACGAAAATCTTGACCGATTTTTTTGGCAATTTTTCCAAGTGACACAATTTTGAACTTTCTTAATACTAAAGATACAGTTTTGAAAATTTGTATTTTAAATTTCCAACATTTTTTGCCAAATAATTTTTTTACAAAAAGTTAACCCTTTAAGGTCCATACATTATGACCATGAAAGGGTTAACCGAAAATTTTGAAAAAGCTACTTACCTTTCTCAGAATTTAATTGTAAATGATGTCGCAAATTTGTAATCATTTTTAAGGTCTAAACGGTGTTTTTAAAGGGTTAACTTTCAAAAATTACTTAATCAACTGAAAACATAAAGAATGTCCCCCTGAACAAATTCAACTAGAATTGTAGTTGTTTTTTTTTCGGTTAACCCTTTCATGTTCAAAATGGAATAGGATAGGATGATAGGATTAATAATAATTCTCACTTTTTTTCGGATAACACTCAGTAGTTGAATTGGTTTTTTATTTTTGTAATTGGATTAAGGCACCAATATATAGAATAAAGTATATTATTGTTAAACCGACATTAGCATTATCAATAATAATAAACTTTTATATCGTGTAATCCCTCCCCTTTTAAAGTGAATAACCCTTATTAATTATAAAATAAACCACATCCATAAATTATTCAAAAATATATATACACATTTAAGTCTTTCAAGAGGGTTTTATATTACGTAGATTTTCCTGTTTTCAATTATGTAACAAAATAAAAAAAAAAAAAAAACAAAACAAAATATTTAAAATATTCAAGTTTAAATATATAAATCCGTAGATACAATACGTTATCCATGCCATTCACAGCTTAGAACACTGTATTTTCATCGCATTAAAATAATATTATACAAAATGCTAGCATGCTGTTTAATATTCAATTTTGTTCATTATTCATATTATAAAATCTCAAAATAAATGTACATATTGTATGAGGATTTTCGAAAACATCATCTAAAACTCTTAATTACTGGGTAATTACATGGAACCTTTTGATGTAAATGTAATTACATGCATGGGTATAAATATAATAACAACTTCGTAAAGACTCCCTCTGTCTCCATAGTTAAGAACAAATAAAAACTATAAAAAAAAAACAAAAAATATTCTTTTTAGATTAATATAAATCCACAATCCATAATCATTGGGTATGGATTATTATTCACTTCCTCTTCATTACCTAGGCGTACACATCGTCTACAGGGTGTTTCGATATTCAAACCATTTTTTTTTTCTTTCTTCAATTTTTCCTGTAGTGCTAAGTGAAACAAAAAAATTGTTACAGATTTTCAGAACCTAGAAAAACCGTTTGATTAATAATAAATTATGGTGTGCACTCAATTAAAATTGTTTTTTTGTTAACACATTCGTGACCGCCAAATTTTTTTTTTGTGCTTTTTTAATACTGATTGACGGCGAAAATGAGGAAATCCTGATGCTGTGGTTGCCGCAAACTTTTATCGTTAACTAAGCGTTAGATAGGAAATCATGATTGCAGCGTTCAGAAATAGCATTTAGCAATGAGCATGAGCAATCAGGAATAGAATTTGAAAAGACGCGTAAGTTCGTGTCAGCGGTAACAAGAAATAGAACGTCGCCCCGAACAAATTTTAATTTAATTTTTTTTTTTGGTTAACCCATTCATGCCCAAAATAAAATAGTTTCATGACTTTTCTTTTAATTTGCTCAAAACCTAACAACGGCTGTGCGTTACTGTTGGTTTTATTTCCTAACTATTATTTTAACGGACGAACGCACGACTCGATATGGATATTTCGAAATAAAATTGCCTACCCTGTTGTATTGTTCACGCTTCGCTACTGCAAAAGATGTAAATATTTCAAATTATTCTTTATTTTCTAATAAAAATGGCTAATTTAAGTATTTACCTGATTTATCTGAAGACGTAATTAACCCATTTATACTCAAAGGGTCGAAAACGACCCAATAATAAATTGCTTTACATCTTTATTAAAATGCACTATAAAAACCCTTTAACTGTTTATGTCGAGTATACTCGTCATGACGAAACGACAATTTTTCGCTGAAAAATAATTAAGCAGGCAGAACAAAAGTTTCTCGAAACAAAATTAAACAGTTAACCCTTTCAGAACTATAAGTCCAATATATTGGACAAATGTATTTTGATAAATTTTGTTCTAAAATGTTGTTCTATAAATTTTTAAAACAAAAATTTATCAAAATAGATTTGTCCAATATATTGGGCTTGGTGCTGAAAGGGTTAAAAAGTTCTGGGCACAAATCCGTTAAAATGTAAAACATCCTACAATAATATCCCGAAAAAGGGATTGAGGATACCAAAAAAAAAAAAAATTCCGCTTGTTTGCTTAGAATTATGGGGTCTCACAATCACCGTCTAAAATTAAAAATTAATAGAAATACCCTGTATGTGTATTGTGTGTTATAGTGTAGGTATATATAAAATGGGTACAGTGCAGCGACTTAAGGAATTTTATTATTTAGCTTATTAGCTTGGTTAAATATCCCGCTGCGGTCTTCTAGACTTACTTTATAGAATAATTGTTCATTTATTATGTTGTCACTTTTCAACAAGTTTTATTTTTATTAATTTTGCGCAGCTAGGTATAGCCTTTTTAAGAATTTCGTTTTCGTTCTTATGGTTTTCATCCATACCTACATACATATATATAGAGATACATATAGGATAGGGTATAAGAAGATTACTCTTGTCTTAATTACTATAAATCAACATATTTTATTATTTTAATTCAAAACTACTTCGTTAATTAAAATTATTGTTTTTTATATGATTATTATGACTATACATGTGGAAATAAAAAATTTCCAAGTAGCTAAATAAAAATTCGGAGACCGTTCGTCAACGCACCATTCATAAAATATGCATTTTTGAAGAGAATTCCGAAACTGAATATAAAAACGATTACATTAGCATTTGTATGAATTAATAAGCCTGACGAAATGTATATGGAGACAAGATCACAAGACAAAGTATGAATTTTTTTTTTCTTTGTGAGCGCTCACAATCTAATTGTTGTTGTTGTTGTTGTTTATTTACTTTTGTTTCCATTCTTTTCTTATATATTTTCGTTTTAAAGATATTACAGTGTATATAGAGTGGAGCATTGTATGCAAAACTTATTCCAGAAGCAGCTTTTTCGGATTGTTATATATGTAGGATTGTAGGTATATGTTCTTCGAATTCAATGGTTACCTTCATGCAAATATTGTTGTATAGAATATAAATTATCTTTTATCTTTGGCGACATCATTTACGATTTTATATTCAAATACGAAAAATATCAATGCATAAAATCTTTTGATTATTTATGTTTAAGCACACACATAAGACAAAAACAAAAAAATCTTTTTTTTGATTCTTGGGATAGCGCGCATCAAGATAATTTTTTTTAAAATTAGGTTTTTTTTTTTAGTTTTGGTTTTTGATTAAGCCGATGGTTATTTCGATTATTATAATTTAATTGCTATTCGAAATCAACACAAAAAGTGATGTTGAACATTAAAAGATGATAGTAAAAATTGTCACATAAAAATTAATTAAGAGTTTTTAATCCTTGAATTTTTATTTTAGTTTTTTTTTTTTTCTTGTGTTGAAAGGGCAAAATTGTGTCATCGTGAGAATTATCTGTCAACACCGTCACGTTGAATAGCAACGGAATGATGTCAGTTATTTGGTTTTTTTTTCATTAAAATGGCTTTGGAAGGAAAATCTATTAATTCGACTAGGTTTTCTTTTTCTTTTGCAATGTAGTATTTTTTTATCGACATTTATTGATTGAAAATTTAAATTTAAAATGTCTTCCACTTAACTGAACTTATTTACGAGTATCTACGAGTGACTATGTGAAACCTTTTAAATGTTTAGGAAATTATTAGGAAATCAATACCAATATAGTTAGTTAGTAAAATTAAAATTATTTTTTAAAGAGAAAATACTTAAAAATTTCTGTTTAAAAAATTGAGTACAAAAATGATTAAAAACCCTAGAAATAATATAAAATTTATTGCAGCGCCATAACGGTAGATCGTAGAACTTTTTGGCATATTAATATAATCTTCATTTTTTTATTCTCTATCATTTTCGCCTTATTCACTTTTTCCGTAATCCAAATATTTTTCGAGTAAATGATTCAAAACCCTAGAAATTACATAAAATTGATTTCAGCGCCATAACGGTATGACATGGAGGTTTTTGGTCTATGAATGAAATCTTTATTTTTGTATTCTCTATAATTGTTGTTGTACATTTTTCTACATTCCGACTATTTTTGGAGTAAATGAATGGTTTATAAGGTAAAAGCAGGTAATTTGGAACGCTAAAAAAAAGTTAAGACTTTACGCGTTAATAAATATCGAACTATTC
>JANSTT010019945.1:0-10431 GCA_026745375.1 Platyura marginata | reverse complement strand
GTTGTAAATAATAAACAAGTACGCATACGGGTATATTATAATCGGCGTAGCCAATTTTTCCTTCTTTACTGGTTTCATGTTGATTTTGTTAATAGTAGTACAAAATTATTGTAGTTAAAAAAGTAAAAGGTTAAAAAAATTGATGTAGTTTTGCTAAAAGTTATGATTTTTATTTATTTTGTCCTTGTTCGGATCTTAACTTAAGTAACTGTATCTACCTAAGGTACTTAAAATCTGGGCAATTTATTTAAATTTAAATTTATCGAAAAGCAATCTATCTAAAAGTTCTTAAATGCAGGCTAAAATGTTTTTCTTTACATCCAAAAATATTACACAATTTTCATCAGAATCTAACCGACATATGTACTTACCACACCCCCATTTTCATCGCGCATATCAAATTTTAAGATACAGACAAAGTTCGATTTATGCAATGTTCGTTTGTAGCAATTGTTCGAATTTTGCCAAGGTCTAAAATTTTAAATTCTTAATTGAATAAAACGGGATAGGAGAAATATTTTTTTATCACATTATTTGTTCTGCTTATATGCGTTAGTTGAGTAAAACAAGAACAAACCGAAACGGTTTTCTAAGAAAGCTGGTAATATGTATAATCGTTTTCGGTTTGAATAATCATTTGCATAAAACAATATTGCCGAACATAATCAATAGAATTAACCGATTATAGTACGTAAAAGTTTTTATTCAAAAAGCCTCGAATTATAGAACCCAAAATGGTGGTTGCGTAAATCGCCTTAAAAATACATTACAGCTAATTCAATAAATTAATTTACTTACATTTTCATGTCTAAAACGCGTTAATATCTTGATCTCTCGCAGCGTTCTTTGACAGTAGGTTTGATGTTCGAATGGTGAAATTTTCTTGATTGCCACTTTCGTTCTTGTTACAGAATCGTATGCAGATCTAGAATTGACATTTATATATACATTAGTAAAGAAATGGCACGAAAACGGTTTGTTAATTTGTATGAAATTAAGTACTACTTTTAAACCGTTTTTTAACACAATTTGATTACGCCTTTACAGAAATAGAGTTATAATTCTTTTCTAAAAATTATGTATTAAGACTTATAATGTTTAATTTTTGATATAAAAGCAGCATCTAATTAAATATCCTTACTTAACCCCAAGAAAACATACTAAGCAAAAATAGACATTATTATTATTATGTCAGTCAATAATAAGGGATCAGTAAATTCCCGTATTAAATAACATAAATGGTCGTACCTTTAGGGAAAATTCACTAAGTAATTATTTATTTAAGACAAAGCCGGTATATGAAATTACAAATTAGAGTTAGAACTTGGTGCAGATTTGAGAGAGAGGAAAATATTGAATGCCCGAAGCGGTACAACATTAAATTTTCTAACATGAAAAGCTTTTTGATATAATATTAATAAAAAAAAAAGTTAAACACCGCCCGTTAACCCATATATTTAAATAGATCTATACAAATGTGTTGTATTGTCTTAGAATGCCTTACTTTAATATTTAATTTAACCAGATTTAGATATCTTAAATGGCGACGCTAATGAAATTTCTACAATAAAAAAGGGATTAGTAAGAAGGTTGACTTCAAGAAGAAAATGTTCTGAGACTTTACTTATTATTTTTTTTTTAAATGTACCCAAAAGGCTTGTGCCCAACAGGCTTTATTAATTCAAATATGTAACAAAAAAAACTAGATGTTGAATTTATACCTACAAGTTGCGAAATTCTAAGGGGAATGAAGACAAATGAGTAATAAAGGTTTTATTGAAATAAAACAAACAATTAATATAGTAGGTAGGCTAAAATAACAACAGGTAATACTTAATTATAGAAGAATAGAAATTCGACCCTAAAAACCACAAAAGCGTATATTCCAATTATATTGGCAAACCTCCGGATTTTACACAAGAACGAATATTATCAATGTGAAACGTCAAAATCAAAATAAATATTAAGACTTGAAAATTTCAGACGTGATACTAATAGACCCGAAGGATGCGATGTTGCTGAACCATACAAAAAATCCTATTTGCGAAGTGATGTAGAAGGTGCATTAAGACTTATCGAGTTAAACACGTCCTTTTGGAAGGGATGAATTTGTCCGTCTCTTAGGTTTTACTCCAAGAACACCACTTGTAAATGTTTGGTAAACAAAATATAAAGCGCAAAAAAAAATTGTTTCTCTGAAAATAGGGAATTTAGTTAGTAGGTTCCATAGAGTTTAAAATGGGATAACAAAATTATACAATTTCTGACAAAGTAATGCTTCAGTTATACATTTCGGTCATCCTGTCTTTTAGCTTTGTACGGAATTCCTGACCTGATTCTATTTAAAAAAAATAAATTATTTTAGTACATAAGTACTTGTGCATTTTGATTTAGTTAGGTAATTATTTTTAAATTAAATTAAATTAAAATTAAAATAATAAAAAGATCGGAATAACGGACAAATATAGGCTAGAATTTGTGTATAAATCATATGTAAATAATTTTGTTTTAGGCTCAAAGCTCGAATAAGTACGAACAAAAATACTACCATATCTTGCATATTAGTAGCTACAGGCATTCTACTATTAAAAGTCCACAAAATTTGTTACATTCTACAATTCTACATAAGTACATACATTATATACGAACTTGTTATGAATACAAAAAACCTGGATAAGTAATAAATTATTTTCTTTATAACATTGCTATTGCTATCTTTTATTAAGATACTTAGTTGTAGATACATGAATATTATCATATTCATATTATCTTTAGTTATGATGTCATATCTAAAATTAATTCAAATGCTTTCGATAATAATGATGTGATAAAATTATTACATTGTTTGTCATCGTGTAAACATAAATATGTACAAATATTCGTTTTATTTTAACTATATAAATAACTACCTACCTCAATACCTATCATAATTAATTATAATTTATTTTACTTGGTTAATTAATTTTATTTCATTTTAGCAACATAAATAGTGTAGAAGCTACATATACATACCATACGTTCATTACTTACAATTTGCAAAAAATCGATTTTAAAATTAATAAAAATTAAATAAACCGACCAAACATTAGAAGGTCTTTTTAAGGGAAATTATGGTTTGTACTACGTTAAACGCAAGATTTAAAAATTAAAATCAATCCATTTTACAAATAAAATCAAGCAATCAACGTCATGCAACGAAAAAAAAACGCAAATTATAATAACATGATGAGAATATGAGTAAATTTTGATAATTACTGTTTTCGAACAAACAGGACGAATTTCTGAGAAAGGTTGTTCCAAGAAATTACACCGAAATTAAATTGAAATTATTTGAAAAATGTTCCAAGAATATCTTCAGTGATGACCCCCGCGGGAATTTCTGAGGAATTTAGATACATTTTAAAATCTTCTGGCATTTTTGGAATATGAATACTGTATGTTCCAGATATTGATATATATATACCAAGTACTTAATTCTTGATTTTTTTTATTTAGAAGTATGTAATAAGTAGCGATTTTAATTTTGATGTTTATGCTGTAAATTTGCAAAATGTCCATAAAAATTTATGAGTTATTTTTTTTTTAATTTTAAATGATTAAACAAACGATCGAGTTTGCAATTCAACACGATAGATTACAGAGATCGGTTCTCTTAATCAGTGGTTGCAGACCAAATTGTCCTACAGTTATTGTTCATAAGTGTCTATAATATTACATAAATTATTGGGATTAATAAAATATGATTTAATTAATTTTAATAATAGTTTTTGCTAAAACCTATTGGCAGCAGAAAGTAGATATTCATAAAAATACTCGTAGCTAAATTAGTAAGTATTCATAGTGAAGCTGTAGATAAACAATGTAATTTTAGAATTGTGAGTCAGGAGGATCATACAGAGTCAAAAATACCAAAATACAGATTGAAGAGAGAGAGAGAGAGAGAGAGAGAGAGTTCAGAAGAGGAAATATGGTGATTGTTTAAAGAACAAAAAGCCCACCAACTACTAGAGAAGTTCCAAAATGGAAGGAGAATGAAGACAACACATCGAGAAGGAGAAAGAAAAATTAATGTATCAACGAAAATTGGCTAATGGAGAAAACTATTTTAATTGGGCATTCTCTTCATTAATGTATTATTATTCTATTAACTATCTATCACTAAAGTACTTATTGCTTCCTTAGGTATCCCTGTAGGATACGGAAGGGGTGAAGCATCAGAACAAAAATTGATTGACGTCGGACGAAAAATGGAAAAAGAAGAAAACAAAAACCAAAGGTCATTAAGATGGTCTCTGGATACTGAATTTCATTTAATGCAATATCAAGCTTTAATCCACTAAAAGCAACCATGGAATGTTTTTTTTATCAATAAATTTCCATTTTTAAATACAGCGCGGGCCAGTTCCTAGTGCTTTTGATTCATACTTAAAACCATTAATAAAGAATAACATCCATCATCTAGCTAGTCAGTTTCTATAAAGGTAGTCAAAAACAGATTGTTCATGATTAATTGCTAAATCCTAAATTTAATTACTTACACAACCATTCCATAAGCACCTTCGCCAATGTATGCTAGATTGGAGTATCGAGGTCCAACCTCAAATAGTTGACCTCGAATAATTTCTGCATTTGGATTTGTATTCACAACACCGTTTTTTATTTCACCAGCTTCCGCCATATTCCTCTATAATATCAAGGATGAAAACGCACTTCTTATTGCCCACAAAAAAAAAACAAGTTTCCACCTTTTCACTAGAGACAGCACTTTTGCAAATCGTACAAAGAATATGTAATTAAATAAGGTAAAAAAAATGTGTGTAAAACTTTAGTTATACATAATATAAAAATTGAAATTTTCACAATAATTTATCCCGTTTCGTGTACGAAATGTCTTGGAAAAGGAAGAATATTATTGAACGACAAGTATATAATAAATTGAAATATTCGCTATCAAAACCAAAGTCAAACAATTTCTGTATGTTAACTTTAACTTTGGATATGGGGAGGTTTGACGCAAGTCGAAAATGGCTAATTTTTGAAGCAAAACGAAAATCACAAATTGCACAAACAATTACAACGCAATTAATGTGCACCACACTATATTAGTTAATGATTTTACAATATTTTTAAGAGAAATTAAATCTAATCAACTGCAACATATTATCGGAGGCAACTTAAAATATACATACAATTTCTTCCAGATATTAATTTGTCAAGTGATGTGCAGTATTTGACATTTTGTCCACCAATAAAATCTTTTTCTCGCTCTAACATACCAATTATTTCAATTTATATGTCTTTATCTAAATGTTGCGAGTTATACAGACGTTCATGTCTAATTTCACAAAAATTAGACATTACAATTATTTTTTGAACGAGTTTTCATTAGAAATTTATTTTTGAAGTTTGAATATTTTTTAAAAATCGAGAGTTTCATCTAAAACCATAAAATTTGGTGCAAAATAAAGGTACACTTTTCCTTTTTCCAGATATCTATTTATGTATTATATTATTTTTTCTGCAAACACTACAAATAGTCCATCAACAAAGCCGCATCCCTCATCTCATTTTCGGCCGAGACGGAAAATTTAAACATTCAACTCGAAAAATCGTATTTGTCATACTGTTTTTTTATATCAAGTGTTTTCTACTTAAATTATATATCAGCGGTTCTTAACGTTTTTGCACCGCGACTTCAATTCTATCGTAAGTATTTAATATGTACCACATTAAAAGGCCTAAATTATAATGAACATCATATCTGAATTTTTTTAATTTATTTTATCAAAGCAAACGTAATGTTGCTTTCAATCGGCCGTCTGCATTTTAAATATTCTGATTAGCACATTGGAAATTCATATTGTCTTGTACTTTGAAATTATGTATATAAGTATTTATTATTTATTTTCCGTTTTGGCACCTCTCTCGTCAAATTGTTGTTTTCTAGAATTTTATCATTATCTCAATGAAACTTGATCTTATTGAGTGAATGTACTCCAAATGAAATGTCATTTTGTAGGTGCGCTGATGACGTTTTGTTTCTTTTGTTGAGTGTATTTTCCAATGGTGGATGTTGTGTAAAAAAAGGAAGAAACGGTGTTTCGATTAGAGAAAATCATCGATCGTCATTTTATTATACATTTTTATTAATGTATATGCATAAAGTTCCATTTGACGAACTTTTAGGCAAATCGAAACTATATTAGTGTATAAAAAAAGAAATAAACAGAAAAGAAAAAAAAACTCCAACAATGAAAGATCATAGAAATTTTTTTAAATTATATTTATTTGTAGTGTTGGGTGTATGCAAAGGTTTTTATTTGCCGGGTCTAGCGCCGGTCAACTATTGCCGAAAGTCTGAATCAACGGAACCGTGCAAGGTAAGGACTGCGGAAAAATCGGTTTTGTGGTATCCATTTGTGGATGAGTAATTTTTTCCACAAACATAACCCCTCTAACACATTGCCTGTCTTTATACGTATTTTATATAATTTATAGGAAACTGTACACGACGTAAATTATTGTTTATTTTAGTTTCGTCAATTTTAATATCACTGGTAGTGGTATGTAATTTGGTTTGTTGTCAAAGAATTGTTTGCTAGAAAAAAGCGATAAAATATGTTAATACAATTTCACTATATTTCAAAAAGACTGCCAACAAGTTAAAAAGATTTTGTTGAATTTGGTAACAGTCGCTTCACAAAAGAGCCAAATTTTATGTTGATTTGTACAATGAATAATCAGTTGACCAGCATACGGAATAGTATAATTTCTTAATCTCGGCGAACATATTGAAGTGAGTCGGTTATACAACTTCTCAAATGTATAGAACAATATAACTCATAAATCGGTTAATACCATAGCCAAATAGAGTAAATCCTTCTAAGCATTTTTTTCTGGCATACACGACACGGTTGGACATTCTTAATTGTGGTTCTCTTGTGGTTCTCTTGTGGCTTTCTATGCCAACATGTATACTTTGACGTTTTGTTTCTGGCGAGAGAAGAATTCACCAAACTTGAGCGCCTTTGATTCCCTCCTGCTTATTTCGCTTGTGATCGTTATCAATCTACAAAATCTATTTTATAGCTTCCAATTCTTTCACGACGACAAGCTAATTATATATTTGGTAGTTTCTCACTTTTTTATTCCAGTTAATATTAGAAGACTACAATTGATTGTTTAAAAAAAATTTCTGGATTAAATATATAGAGTTCTGATTATTTTAGTCCCACAGTTGTAACTCAAATTTATTGGATTTGTTTTTCTTCAGTCTGAGGTGATTTTGTATGTAAATCGACTAAACACAGAAGAATCCGTTATACCGTACGAATATCATCATTTCGACTTTTGTCCAATCGACGAAAGCAACTCACCGGTAGAAAATCTGGGGCAAGTAGTTTTTGGTGAACGAATACGACCTGGACCATATAAAATTGAATTCCTAAAGGATGTACAATGTGAAAAAGTAACATAATCGATTGATGGAGTTTTTGTTGTTGTAGAACTTTATAATTGTTGATCTGCATTACAGGCTTGTACACGTACTTATGTTGGTGGCGATGCAGACAGTGATAAACGATTAATGATACTCAAAAAAGGCATGAGCCTCAATTATCAACATCATTGGATTGTTGATAATATGCCGGTCACTTGGTGTTATCCATTAGAAAATGATCGACAATTTTGTAGTACAGGTTTTCCAATGGGATGTTTGGTACGAAGACATGCAGATGGGGTAATTTACAACCAGAAAAATGTTTAGAAGTGATTTTAAAATTTGTTTTATTGTTAGGATGAAAGTTGTCCAATAAATCCCAGTTACAATAAACCAGGCGTTTATTATCCATTTAATCACGTTGATTTAACAGTCACCTATCACAGTGGTGCTACAGAAGAATGGGGTGTTGGTTTTCGTGAAAATGGTGGACGAATTATATCTGTGAAAGTTGTACCATCATCGGTTAATCATCGTAAACCCGATCAACCCGATTGCAACATTAGGGAACCATTAGAAATACCATCGACTGCACTACCACCGGGAAAGAAATTAAATATCACATACACGTACTCTGTGAAATTTGTACAAAACAATACGATTAAATGGTCGTCACGTTGGGATTATATATTGGAATCGATGCCACACACAAACATTCAATGGTTTAGCATTTTGAATTCATTGGTGATTGTACTGTTTTTATCCGGTATGGTTGCCATGATAATGTTGCGTACACTTCACAAAGACATTGCGAGATACAATCAAATTGAATGCGGTGAAGATGCACAAGAGGAGTTTGGCTGGAAACTTGTGCACGGTGATGTATTTCGACCACCTCGAAAAGGAATGCTTTTGGCCGTATTACTTGGTTCGGGCGTTCAAGTATTTTTCATGACACTTGTAACATTGGCATTTGCATGTTTGGGCTTTTTGTCGCCAGCAAATCGTGGTGCTCTAATGACATGCGCAATGGTATTGTATGTGCTACTTGGTACACCGGCCGGTTATGTGTCAGCTCGAGTTTACAAAAGTTTCGGTGGCTTTAAATGGAAAAGTAATGTACTGCTTACGTCGATGTTAAGCCCTGGGTTTGTTTAAAACGAATTTTTTGCGGTGTCATATTTTATATTTTTAAATTTCCAGAATTGTTTTTGGATTATTTTTTGTCATGAATTTGGTGCTTTGGGGTAAAGGAAGTTCTGGTGCTGTACCGTTTAGTACATTGATTGCGCTACTAGCTTTGTGGTTTTGTGTTTCGGTGCCGTTGACATTTGTTGGTGCCTATTTTGGTTTCAGGAAAAGGGTAAGTACACTAGTTTTAAAGATAAATCTAATGTCAATCGGATTCATTATGTCAATCGGATTTATTGATATATTTTTACAGGCTCTTGAGCATCCAGTACGCACCAATCAAATACCTCGACAAATACCAGATCAATCAGTCTACACACAACCAATACCCGGAATAGTTATGGGCGGCGTACTACCATTCGGTTGTATATTCATTCAATTATTTTTCATATTGAACTCAATTTGGTCTAGTCAAATGTACTATATGTTTGGTTTTCTCTTCCTAGTCTTTGTTATTTTAGTAATAACCTGTTCGGAGACAACAATTTTATTATGCTATTTTCATTTATGCGCCGAAGACTATCATTGGTGGTGGCGTTCATTTTTGACATCTGGCTTTACAGCTGTATATCTATTTATCTATTGTTGTCACTATTTTGCAACGAAACTATCGATTGAGGATTCGGCCTCGACATTCCTCTATTTCGGTTATACAGCAATTATGGTATTTTTATTTTTCCTATTAACTGGAACAATCGGTTTTATGGCATGTTTCTGGTTCATACGAAAAATTTACAGTGTTGTTAAAGTTGATTAGGCTCCTCTGCAAATAGTCCATCAAATTTTAATAAAGGAAGTTTTTTTTTTTACATTCTATTACACAAACTGATTGAGTTTAAATATATTTTTTGTCTTGTTTAAAATTTGAAATGCTGCATAGCTCTGTATTAAGCGGATTAATTAATAAAAATAAAAAAAAAAATTATTTTGTATAGCAACTTATAGATAAATTATTATTTAAGATTAATATTTTTTGCATTAAATTTTAATGTAATCGTATGTGATTTGTGAACCC
The DNA here is from genome assembly GCA_026745375.1 of Platyura marginata. Classification (NCBI taxonomy): domain Eukaryota; kingdom Metazoa; phylum Arthropoda; class Insecta; order Diptera; family Keroplatidae; genus Platyura; species Platyura marginata. Next base: position 787 of record JANSTT010019945.1, on the reverse strand, counting down.
AGTTTAAAAACATTTTTATTCCATAGTTTTTTTTTTTTAAATTGTTTGATTAAATAATTTCTCATTGTAGTGGTAACAAACAACCTTATACGGTAGGTTCAATTTTGTTTTTTTTTCTATTCATTTTCTTTACTTACGAGGCACATTACTTTAATTACTTTAATTTAATGACAATAATTTTTAATCTCTTTGTGACTATTAAATAATGTATTACTCAAAAATTCTTTTTAAAAAATAAATTTATATTGGCCTTGAAAATGTGATTTTTTTTTTTTTAGAAAACACAAAAATTTAATTCTCAGTGTCCAAAACCAGATTTAAAGTTCAAACATGTTGAGTCGTTATAATTCTATCAATTTTAAAGGAAATTAAGAAACATGTATTACATTTATTGCGAAATCTCCGAAATACTTTCTGTGTGGCATTTCTTCAACTTTTTGGCCAATCTCCATCTAGTTAGGGGATCGGTTGGAAAAAAGCTAGACCGAGTAAGGCCCTTTTTATCGCCATAATCGAATAATATTAAAAACCAGTAAAGAAGTAAAAATTGGCTACGCCGATTATAATATACCCGTATGAGTACCTACTTGTTTATTATTTACAACTTTGTACATGTCTATTTTGTCTGTACAATAAATTAACAAAGGGTAAAATGAATTGAATGATTAAAAACCTTAGAAATGATATCAAATTGATTGCAGCGCCATAATGGTATTTTGTGGAACTTTTTGGTCTATGAATGAAATCTTCATTTTTTTATTCTCTATCATTTTCGTCATAATCATTT